>JZKD02S2120484.1:105075-121460 GCA_000966675.3 Picea glauca
TGTATCTTACAACAACTAGGCCTGATATTATGTATGCAGCGAGCCTGGTTTCCAGATTCATGAAATCCCCAAAAGATTCTCACTGGAATATGGCGAAACAGATTCTGAGATATGTTGCAGGAACTCTCAATTTTGGACTTATGGTACACTCAATCTGATGATAATCATCTCTTTGGTTACAAAGACAGTGATCTTGCAAGCAGCCTAGATGACAGCAAAAGCACCTCAAGACATGTTTTTCACCTGGGCACGAACCTGATTTCATGGGCATCAAAGAAACAACCAATTGTATCAATATCTTCTGCAGAGGAATAGTATGTCGCTGCTACCTCAACTTCCTGTCAAGCTGTGTGGTTGAGAAGAATATTGAAATATATGTCACATACATAAGAGAATCCAACTCCTATCTTCTGTGAAAACACCTCAACAATTGATCTATCAAAAAATCATGTGTTTCATAAGAAAATCAAACACATTGACACTCGCTTTCACTTCATCCGTGAGCTAGTCAATAATGGTGATATTGCACTTCAATTTTGTGGCTCTCGAGATCATCTTGCAGATATCTTCACAAATCCACTAGGAAAATGATCCAGGTGGATATTGGTGGCCACCCACCTTTTCTGGCTGGCTCAAAACAGTTTCCTGACAATTTTGGCAACTATTTTTAGCAGTTTTTAACCTCCGGGGCCATTTTGAGGGCCCAAATGAAGGTTTTTCGAGATAGATGTTCTCAATGATAGCCAAAGGCATGATTAAGCCACAAAATGAATCTCCTCGATGATACCTTTCCAGCAAGCTATCACACACCTAAAACGAAGATCGTATGCAAAAGTTACGACCCTGGGAAGTTGATTTACTCACTTACCCAAATGGGGCCCACATGACTTTTGGCGCTTCATCTCCTAGGGTTAGGTTTTTGGATGCCTAGGGTTTTTGACATTCCTGCTTATTGTAAAAAGGCCTTCAGAGCCTCATTGTAATCATCTTCTTGTGAATGCGAGTAGCCGTCACATCTCTTCTTAGAGATAAGCTGCCACCATTCTAGCGAGTCTCTCACTCTGTATTTTTACAGTCTCTATACAATTATTTGATTAATAGAAATCGTGTATTACTGTATATCTGTGTTTATGGTTGCATCTCTGATACATTTATGTTATATTATTGAATATACGCGATATCTCTCTACATTTCTTTATTATATCTCCGCTCTCATTTCGTGCTGAAAATAATCTGGATCAGAAAATCCATTTTTGAATTCCAGAGACAACACTTGGGCATCGCCAGTGCTGATGTTTGTAACTGTTGAGTTTAAGAGGGAGTGTTAAATATAATGTAACCTCAACAGTGTGACTGTACACTGCCAGCTGTCCTGGCCAACTGTAATATCATTTTATCAATTAGAAGCTCTTCCGAAGTACTTTGTAACTCGAAAGGATGGGGGCTCTTGAACTGTGACTAGCTCTTCCACTTGATCTATGACTCGGAACTAAAAACCCAGTGAATACGCAACCATCTCGGCCTCTCCTCTTGGATACATGCACATCGCTTTCATAGTCATGAAACCTCGACCATGTAAACCAGTTGCATGTAAACAAGTCGCTCCTTGAAAGGTAAGCACGTTTGGTCGATGCAACTAACATTTTTTAGATAATTAAATACTGCATTTGTCAGATGATTAAATGGTAGACACGTCTACTGGATTAGCATTAAAGCCAGGGATTAAATGAGAAATTAATTAAGAAAATCTGAATTTTAACAATGTATTCTAACCAATGGTGGAAAGCCATATGAAAATTTTATATATGAAAACTTTATTTATATATAGTAATAAGTTTAGCACCAAAAAATATAGTGGTACAGGTTAATTAGAAATGTATACATATGTAATGGAAGGAGACAACAATACTGACAGTCATGGTATAAATGTAATAACCAAAAATGAAAGAAGGACGAAAACTGAACTTCTGCAAAAACAAATATCAACTATCAAAATGAAATACAAATGTGTGAAGGCCACTGCATCATTCTCTTTTCATAATTTGGCAAATAGCCAAGTTAAGTCACTGACTTCTCTGATCATATTAAATAAATGTAGAGTATTGTGAGTTGTTCAGTCAATAAAGTTCTCCTCCTTTGGTAATCTGTTCCTCTCATGTGAATATTGCTTTGTAACTTAGATATTATACGAAATTGCAATTTTGTAACTTAGATATTATATGAAATTGCATTGCTTTATTATCTGAGAAAATATTCAAAATAAAAATACAAAAACCATCGTATATGTTGCAAGCCATGATCGCCATCTTGCTTTTCTTCTCTACTATGCGAACATTCAACATTTATTTGTCTCATGTACCCAGAAATCAAATTTTATTATAAATTACATTTCAAATTCCTAGTGTACAAATCTAAAGGCACAGGTAAATGGACAAGATCTACGGATTCTACTTGTGCCCAATTTAAATCGTTTTCTCTCATGTTATTTATTCTACGTATTAACGCATCCCATCCCATCAGGGAATATACATTGTAGTGTGAATGTATATTTCCACTACAACAATGCGCAGCTAATCCCCATATTTATTTTTCATGACTTTGTCTCGAATTCATTATTGATGGATCTGTCCTAGTTAGTATTCACATTCTTCTAAGTATGTTTGTTTTGTGCTATTATTCTTATTTTTTCGAAATTCAGACAATTTGTTAGCTTAGAATATTATCAATGTTTTTCTCACATAGAAAAATAGTTAGTTTTTCCAGAATTGATCAAATTAATTGTGGACTTCACTTCTTACACAAAAAGAGTCATGTAAATATGTTATTGGAATCTATAGAATCTTTCTATTTGAGTTCAGTGCTTTTATACATATCTCTCATGTTATTTATTCTCTCCGACTAACGCATCCCTTTCCATCAGGTGATCTACATTTTAATGTGAATGTGTATTTCCATTACAGTAATGCAAAACTAATCCCTACATTCATTATTCATGAGTCTGTCCTGTATTCATTATTCATGAATCTATCATGGTCAATGTTCACATTGTTTAACTTTTATTTTATTTGACAATAATATTTTTCATTCTATAGATTCTAAGTATCATAATTATTATTGTTTCCATATGCCTAAAACCTTCCATGTGAAACTCAAATTGCTAGTTGCCTCGTGATCTATGGAGTATAGCTTCAGTATAAGACCTCAGTCTGTGTGATGTATTTGATGCAAACCATTGTTTTATATTTGAAGGAGAACATACAAACTCAAGTTGGGAGAACCGCAAGATGTACTAATTGTTTTGTTTTTTAAAATTGTAATCCTCAATTTAATAGACAAACAAAATCAAAATTGATCCAACTTAACCTGGATTTATCAACAGTTTAAGCAGATGGAACCGTTTAAACAGATGGAATCCTTTAAAATGCTATACAGTTTAAACATAAGGAACCGTTTAAAATTAAAAACTACAGAAAATATTAATGTCAAAATAAGGAAAAACGACAAAGAAAAATATTAATGTCAAAATAAGAAAACACAATTAGGTGTCTTTAATTTCACTCTGCTATAACTACATTTGTTTGTATGACTTTTCACAATTGTTTTATATAAAAATTTGAAAAAAAAATGAGTATTAATTTTGAGTTTAACATTTTTTTAATATTATTATTATTTATGTGATCTTTTTCATTATTATTAGTGATTATTTTTTCCTCGAATGTGTTTACCTCGACCCTACCTACCTTACACATATACTTTTCTAAACACAAGATATTAGACTGATTTATCCCACATTTTCATTCATTAAGAAATGTTTCACATTATCTATCATAAAAATGCTGACCTTCAGGATTATCTACTCCAATAACAGCCACTTCTGCTAGTTGCCATAAGATATAATTTATTTTACTTGGATACTCTTCTTGTTGTGTTCTGCCAGATGATTAGCGTGTGAAAAGTTGGGCACCTAAGCTATCCCCACAAAAAAGGGTTGTACTCTTCCTCCACTATCTATTTTCTTCATGGCTTGACTGAGGAGGGGACAAAACGATACAATTTCAAATCCTAACTTATCGTCTCTGGTCACCATGGTTTTAAAATCTCTTGGCTGCCTACAGAAAACAACATGAACAACGACGTAAAAAAAAAAAAAATTGGTTTTGGTATCTCTTGGCAATGACGTGCTAGGCTGGAAAAAACTGGTTTTGGTATCTCTTGGTAATGACGTGCTGGGCTGGAAAGTATTTTCTCTGCCACATTTTGGCATGGACTTGTTGTAATAAATATGATGACCATACCATAATGAACACATATTTTATAAATTCATCCGTACACTTTTTTTTTTTCACCACTCTTTGTAGAATTTGGGATACCAAAATCACACTAACTTTGCAACAATATTAAACCAGAGGTGGAAAACGAATAGTAGAACATATAAAACCACATGCATAGAGTTGGGTTGGACAACCTAAATACTCTTTCAATGGCATGATGGATGTTTGCATGAGATATAAAATATGGTTCTTGACATATATTGGTATATGGTCTAAGTGAAAAAAATTAGTTTTGGGTAATAAAGATAAGATATAGTAATATATATCGTTACTTTTTGGCATGGCATGAAGGAACGTTGAGGTCTTAACCCAAAATAAAGTTTGGTACAATTTTTATAATAAAAATATTTGGGATAGACGTGGAATATATCTAGAAAAAATGAGAATGTGGAGAATGTGGATATAATATGTAATGATGACATAGCTTCCACTAACTTCCAAATATTTATCTATTTTCTTTATTATGTAAATAAGGTGAGGTATAAGGGCCAAAAATAAATGACATTAATATGTCAATCATAAGTGTAGAATATGATAAGTGGAGAGCAAGAAAAATAAATAATTTAAGATCCAAAATAATTTAGTTGAGTACATTGGGCCAATTTTAACGAGAGTGGGTGAAACTTTGCGCAATAAATTTTATTTTGTAGGGATACTCTCAATTCCTAAACTCATGACCAAAATGGTCATCAACAAATTACTCAAAATCATTTCAATATAATTCACCACCATTGTTAGTATAAGCACCTTTATCTTCTTATTTGTTTATTTTTCCACAAGAGACTTAAACTCTTTGAATTTCTTGAAAAAACTTGTATTTCTTCCTCAAGAAATACATCCATGTCTTATTGAAAAAAATCATCTAATAAGGAGACATAATATAAGGATCCAACAAGTGAAGGAACTGAAAGAGGTCCAAGAACATCACTATGAGCCGATTCTAGAATCCCCTTTTCCCTTGTCGGTCCAGATGGGAACCTCACCCAACTTTGTTTTCAATATATACACTCTTCACAAAAAATGAATTCTAAATTACATTCAGGAAAATATTCAACCATACCATTATTTCTCATAACTAGAAGTCGTTTTTCTCCAATGTGTCCCATCCTCTTGTTGCATAGCATGGTCAGGTTGAATTGATGAAGACTTGTCAAAAGTCAGTTTGAATCGACTCAAAACAAGTTGAGTTGACTCAAGTCTAATTCAATTCAACTTCAGTAAAAACACTTATATTGCATCCAATCGAGTCAACATTCCCTAGTAACTCAAGTATAGGGTTCCAATATGAACTCCTATCATTAAGACCATCCCACATCTGACCATTTTTCACGTATTATGAAATAGAGTGTGCACTCCTACATCACTCATCTTGATGATAGATGTCATGTTTCTTTCCAAATGAAAAGTATTTAACACACCTAGAATGGTTTTAATCCTCTCATCCTAAAGTATCATTCAGACTCTTCCCCATCTCACAATTTTGGTTGTTGATTCGTCCCCCAATAACACATCTCCTACTTCATATTATTCATATTCATAGAACCGTTATTCATGTGGTTTCATATGATAGGAATATCCTGAGATGATCAACCAATCATGTTGATTCAATTGTGTATTAGTCGATGCCAGATACAGATCACCTCCTTTGTCTAGAGTAGCCTTTATCTTAGTCGAATGATCCTTATCATATCCTATATTAACCTCCACGGCGTTCAACTTCCATTCCATTTTATAATTCCCAACTTTAACACATTTGCAACATCTCCTCATTAATTGAACATGGGATTTAGATCAACCCTTTGAGTGTGACTTTCTACCGGAGAATTCACCTTTTCGATTAACCTCTCCCAATTAAAGCATCTTTGGTTGATCCTTCCATGTTCTTCCTTCTGATTTATTCTAACAATAGAGATACAACCACGCATTCTAGTACTAATATGCTTAAATTAATCCCTACAGCCATGACTAAGATACCCCAGGAGTTTGTAAAAGAACATAATAGGGTATTGCATTTCTCCTCATTCGGGATTTTAATATCCATGGAAGATATCTTTCTTAATATGGTATTAAACACATTTAAAGGATGGGTTACCGGACTTTCCTCACTCATCCTAATAAGACACAATTTATTTCTAAGGAACATCTTCTTTACTAGAGATTTCGACTGGTACACGATTCCCAACTTGTTATAGCAAGATTTTCCTCACCCTATGCAAACTTGCAAAGAGGGCATTTTTCCATTTCCCTATGCAGACTTGAAGTCCCTTTTTGCAAATCCCATAGTTAAAAAAAATATTTTTCCACATATGTGTGCCCTATCTATTATACAACATGTGTATACTCATGTTGCACCAATAAAACCTACGTACATCGGGTTTTGTACCCAAAATTAAAAAATGGTGTTAGGTTTCCATGTCACGTCATGTGATCCATGATCCTTGACCTTCCATATGATGGAAACGTTTCGACTTGGCCCTTTAGTTCCATTTTAAGGATATAAATGTTCCAAATCTGACCTATGGAAAGAGAGGAGAAGAATTCAACTTTGAGAGCCAATTTACTCTCGAGAAATTATTCACTTCATATTGAGTGTGCATCCATTTATCCTTTTATGTCTGAACACATTTTTCAAACCCCAAGCTCTTCCCTACATGATTGAGAACCTCATTGTCTCTCTTATATGAGCTTTGATTTGGTGGAGGATTCAAGTGGTGGAGGCCTAACTCGAAGGGACTTATTTTCTCGGTTCTGAATAGTGCCAACATGAAAGTTTGTAATCCATTCACTTTTGATGATTACATTTTAATAGAAATACTCTTTTCTCGTCCAATTAATATCTTGCAAATACTTGAATTGTTATTCCATGGGAATATTTGTTATGAATGTTGATGGATTATGCTATTGAATGTGATAACATTATATATTATCACCATATGCCTGTGTTTCTTGGTTGTTGAGGACAAGTTGCAAGTATATTTCTTTGACTCAAGTGCTCAACAATGGAGTTCATCAAATTTCTCGACGAGGTAGGCCTTTTATCTTGTCTTGTTAGCATATTTGTTTTATATAATATATCTGAGATTAGAATTGATTTTTGAAATCATTTATACCTGTTGTGGTTTACCCCCAACCATAGCAAATATTTCCTTGTAACATAATTGGAGACCATACTGCAGAAATAATCTTATTTTCGAGGTTTGGACTGTTTTCCTCCTTTGATTGCTCTCATTTATATTTAGTTTCTTGTCATATGACTGCTTGACAACCTTTGTTGATTCTGAGTATGAGTTTCTTAGCCTTCTCCTTAGCATGGTTATGTTTTAACACATATATGTTGGTTTTTACCTGATACTCTCATACATACACGTGTTGTCCTTATGCAAGAGGCATATATACACTTTTTTCTCCTGAACAGTCGCATACATCACCCTTTGTTGCTTGGTTGGGTTGATGGTTGTTGGGTAAGTTTTTATGGTTGTTGAGTCTTCTTGGGTTTCTTTTATGACTGTTAAGTGTCTTTGGAATGATGTGAAACCTTTCTTTGGTTGAATTTCATCATCCTTTTCATTTGATTGTCCTTTCATCTTAGGTTGGGTTTTTGCTTCTTGATATCCTACTTGGGTTTTTTTTTTTTACATACAGTAGAGATTTTATATAAAGTTGTTATTCAGTCCTTGCATTTTATTCTTTTATATTGAAAATACAAAAATATTAGGCATTTTTCATTGTTGGCATTTGATCTTTTGAGTTCTTATCATTGATCTTAGTACATGTAAAGAAAGATTGCATCTTATTTGGAATTGCAGAACTAAAATCAAAATTTCATTTTGAAAAGAATATCATTTATTTGGAATTTAAGTTAGGAATTTGCATTCTATTCATATTCATTTATTTTACTTGTTGAGTCATAACATCACTAGTTTCACGACCGCACCTTTTTTGAGTAAACAAGGCCACTAAAAGTAACACTGATAATTTAAAATTGATTAGTAACGATTTTGTTTTCTAGGGTGCACAAACAAGCTTAGGATTTAGAGCCTTGGAATAGGATTTTGTGAGTAAACTTCTCCAAGGCTATTAAATCAACATATGTGTCTAACTAAGGGAGTGGTGAAATCCATTGTATAATTGGTGACATAAGAAGGCTCTGCTTACACTAAAGTTAAACATGAGGTCACGTGAGGTTGGTTGAAGGGATATCCCCATGATACCTTATTAGTGTTAGATATATTTATGGGGATTTATTAGTATATGGGGATCTTGATAGTACCTTTACCTCTGTGAGAGGCAACTCTTTTGAGGTTTTGGGCTTTGTTACCCTTCCCATACAGTGGACCTTACTTATGGTTGTTCGCATGTGCATCATTTATATCGTGGTTTCTTAGTTACTTGACATAGGTACCACATAGGTTACTTGCACAAGTTATTTTGTAGGTACCCTAGTTCAGATAAGGGTTGGACAACACACAAACTTTATGGAGGATTACCTCTTCGGGGGATCTGACTTATTGGTTGTTAAGACCACGAGGGACCTTATAATTGATTCTAATACCTCTGATATTTAGCAAAGAGTCTCAGGCCCCTCTTGCACGAGGTATACCTACTTTAGGGAAGGAGTCCCCTTTCAACCACTTTATCTCGTTTGTGTGCATATTGGCCATTTTATTTTATTTTGGTGTTCTCTTTGATTATTAGTTGACCTTGGGATTTTATATTTCATCTTGAGTTTTTGTTATCATGGATAGTGGAGTTCCTTTGGCTCCCTCATTTTCCGCTACCTCCCCCATGAAATTCATTCATCTCATGGGGACGAATCCATCCATGTTTCATAATGGTATGCAAAATTATGATACTCAGTCAATGCCTTGGGTCTCTAATCATTTCCCTATTAATATGCCTATACATTCATCAGGGGGCACGATGGTTCCATTGTATGCATCTTCGTTTGAGAGGAGTCTTATCCCTCAATCGACTCTCACTGTGGGAGGTTGGAATCTCCCTTGTTACAGATCCAATCCTAATTTCATCCTTCTAGGAGTCATTTCTCAAATGGGTGGTTATTCTACTTATTACACTCGATCATTGTATCCTTCATGCACCATGCCAGTTCCTACAAACACTCTTCCCATGGCAGGTCTCCATATGTCATCTGGTATTTCAAACGAAGGGAATCAACTTTATGGTATAGGCTACCCCCTTCACAAAAACCCTTATCATGGGTGAAACATATATCCTTATCACACCTTTGTCTCTCCGCAGACACCTCCTTCAGTGATGATGCTTGTACAAACCTTTATGTATCAATTAGGCAGAGGATACTACCTTTCCATACATGGAAAAGGTGTAGACCAAAATCCTTCTCGACCTGCAATTTCTTAAAACCAGTGTTTCCCGAGACCTTGGTCTCAAATGACACAACTAACCACCACCACCAGTCTAGTCCCTACAAGTCATACTAGATTTCCATCACCAACCTCTGCTAGTAATGTTAGATATTGGTCGACAACATATGGAAGCCATGTTGAAGACCAACAACCAATTGTTGCAAGTCATGCTAGAGGAACAACTCTAGTCGCCACGAGTCATACTCACATCTTATCTCTGACATTTGTGCATCATGTGGGACATGAACCACTAGCCTCTACCAGTCACACTGAGAGCATGTTTATAGTCATTGTGAGTGACGTTGTGGACATCCATATGATTGAGAAGCCTAGATGTGTAATACTTAAGCCCAAGTTCCTTTGGAGGTTTTGAAAAGGAGATCACCTTACTCGTTTGTGTCTTGCTATGGTTGTGTGGAAATAAGTGTGGTCCTTTCCTGGGGGGCCTATAGGTTCTGAGTCATCTTTTTTTTCCCAACACTTTGTTTCTCCTTTGATTGACACGACAGTGATTCTGATGCAATCATCAACCGACCCCACTCTTGTTTTACGGAGTGACACATCTTGTGGCCATGTCATTAGAATCTCTAGTCCTTCACCTTATGAATAAGAGAGAGTTTTACTCTCCCCAAGTACTCTCCCTCCAAGTCTTGGAGAATTTTCCTTTGACTGAGGTAGTCTTGTGGGGTATCAAATTCCTCCTCCTATTCCTTTTCAGGTAAGATATGTTCTCTGATATATTGTTGAAAGGTAACCTCCTCTAGCACTTTATCCTCCACCATGTGGAATGCTTTGGGTTTTCCCAAGCTTGTGACAACTATTCGTAAGTTGTTGAACTTTCACAAAAATCCTGCATGGGAGCGTTGGCCTCCCCCATGACATGTTGCAACCGACCATGATTCTGATTTAATCTCTTTTTTGACTCTCCCAAAAAGAGAAAATATTTCCAAGTGAACTTGTCTCTTTCACACTCGTAAACTGGATTTGAAAGGATGTCTATTTGGTGAAAGTTTATCCCCTTTTCAAACCAAGTAGACTAAGATTATGAAAAATGACATTTTTTTGAATTAAGTGGTAATTACATCTCATTCTCTTGCTTGCAGTATTGAGCCTATTGGTGGTTCTCTCTTTTGCGTTATAATCCTTTAACCTTATCAGTTTGCATCATGAACCAAGCAAATCCTTTTTTATATCTTTTGCATCTTGACACCCTATAGCCAATAGGAAACATTCCCTCGAGTGTTCATCTCTCGTATGCACCTCATTTCGTTGAGCATAGTTATGTTCCACTGCTATAACTAGATTTCTTACTTGCGACACTCATTTCCTTTTGTGTATCATAAAATTCATTTGAATATAAAAAAACAAAAAAATACGGGTGAGAAAATAATAGTTTCTTATATTGGCAGCAGTTGTGTTGCCTTTGAACAGAGAATTTTTTTTTCTAGTCTACTTGTCATAAAAAATTTGGATTTAGCATGATCTTAGGAAGTTGAGTTTGTTATAGAGAGTTTACTCCCCTGACTGGTTACTCTTCCAGTCTCTATGGAGAGTTTGATTGACAACTCATGCATCTCAAAGTTTCATCATTGAGTCTGTGCTTCCAGAGTCTTACATATGTATCATGCTCTTGTTCAAAGAATATTTATCAACCTGTATCAGCCATTTCTAAAAAATCTTGACTTTTATTTTCATCCATACCCTTAGTATGTCACATAAATACATGAAGTTGTAGTCCTATTGTGCACCATGGTCCTACGTTCATTATTGGTAGGTAACCTTGAACCCAACAGTTGACACTTCATCATTGGTCATTGACTGAGTGGTTTCCATTGTGTTCGACGACAAGACATCTATTCACACATTGGGATTCACACAATGTCATGGATTCCATTGGCCTTATTCGTGGTTTCCTCTCCTTTGTCAGAATGTTTCCTTAGTGGATTTTATTCGGAGGGTCTTTTTCGTGTACTTCTTGCATCTGGTGCATGCAAAATACGCACAGGGTCGTTGGTTTGTGAGCATGTTCTTTTTTTGATTTCCTCCAAATAATCAAGATCATGCCTTGTACCTCGTGCTGAATTATGAGAGATGCCTCAATGCTCTCCTTTTAGAAGGTCTCCTTCCATCGACTTCAACTCATCTATTTTGGAGATGAGACCTAGAGTCCTATGAGTACCTAGAGGCTTATATTCATTAGTGCTAGGTTCTCTTGCCATCGACAGTTGGGAATATATAAATGTCTCTTGATCGATGGATTCTTCAATTGTTGGAGCCCAACACATATATTCTCACTTGTGAATGTAATCAATGTCTTGATACCTACTTTCATTATCGGTAGTTTATCTCGCATTTGTTAATGGTATACCTTAATGATCGATAATCAAACGAAGTCTCATTGTGTTCGACCTCAACTCCTTTATTCACATGATGTAGAATTGAACCTTTGGAGGATCGTGTAGAAGACTTGAAGACATTGGTTTATACTCGCATCTTTCCTGAGTTGTTTCTATATTTCGTCAGACTAGTACCTATATGGCTTCAATGATCATGGGAGATCAAATCGTACTCCATTGTATACAAATATCTTCAAATTGACTCTGAGACAGGTTTTATTGGGCCTTGTTCGTGACTATGACAACCTTTGGCATGTAACAACATTTTTATTGCCTATTCATGTCCATGAACAACTATTTCTTATATTATCACATGGACCTGCAGTGTAATTCAAATTAGAAGCCATGTGCGCAAAGTCAATGCAAATTGTAATGAGCAACTAGTTCATCTAGTTGGGTCTCCATTACTCCAATTATAGGTATTATAATGTATTTCTACCATATAGATACTCCTTTGAACTCACACGTTAGTGTGCATATGTTATAGAAAGATTGTCCTCACCCTATGCAAACTTGCACATAGGGCCTTTTTCAATTCCCCTATATAGACTCGAAGTCCCTTTCTGCAAATCCCAAAGCTAAAAACAATATTTTTACACTCATACATGCCCTATATATTATACAACATGAGTATACATAGGTTGCACAAATACAACCCACGTACATCAGGTTTTGTGACCAAAATTAAAAAATGATGTCAGGTTTCCATGTCATGTCATGAGATCCATGATCCTTGACCTTCCATATACTGGAAACGTCCCGAATAGGCCCTTCAGTTCCACTTGAAGGCTATAAATGGGCCAAATTCGAGCTATGGAAAGAAAGGAGAAGAATTCAACTTTGAGAGAAAATTTACTCTCGGTAAATTATTCACTTCATATTGAGTCTACATCCCTTTATCCTTTTAAGTATGAACACATTGTTCATCCCCCAATATCTTTCCTACATGATTGAGAACCTCGTTGTATCTCTTATATGAGATTGCCTTTGGTGGACGATTGAAGTGGTGGAGGCCCAGTTGGAAGGGACTTAGTTTCTCGGTTTTGAACCATGCCGACACAAAAGTTTGTAATTCATTCACTTCTGCTAATTACATTTTAATAGAAATACTCTTTTCTTGTCCAATTAATATCTTCCAAATTTTTGAATTGTTATTCCATGGGCATATTTGTTATGAATGTTGATGTATTATGCTATTGAATGTGCTAAAATTATCTATTATCACCATATCATTATGTTTATTTATTTTTGAGGACAAGTTGTAGGTATATTTCTTTGAGTCAAGTGCTCAACAATGGACTTCATCGAACATTTGGATGAGGTAGGCCTTTTATCGTATCTTGTTAGCATATTTTTTTATATAACATCTATGAGATTAGAGTTGATTTCAATAGTCGTTTTCATCTATTGTAGTTTAACCCTATCCATAGAGATATTTTCCTCGTAACATAACTTGTCTAACTATTCACTTTATACATTCAACAACACTTAATCTACAAGAGAGCATTGAATCATACTCCTTTCCCTTCTCTTGAGTTTCTCCTATTCTTCACTCGGCATACCTATTGGAATAGTACCTAGACATATTGTTGCACATTTTTATCTATCTATAAGGTGATCTTCAATTTTAAGCTTCCAAACCTCAAAATTCTTGCCATTGAATTTTTCGATCTCTATTCTGGAACTACTTACCATTCTTTAAGTACAAATTTAATGAACTATGGCTTATGACTCTTCTTTCCATTCCTTGAGTGTTTTTCTCTATTTTTGTCTTATTCATTCAGAATAAAAGGTTGCATGCCTAACCTTGGTCTACAACGAAGACACAATTCACATTATACACTCTTTATTTACACAAGAGAAACTTTGTAGTCAATTTGTCTTACATCTACATGACAAAAAACGTAGTACTAAATATTAGCATGAAGATCCAAGATTTATCTAAAGATTTTTTTTTATACATTATTACAACATGCCTTATTTGTATGCTTTAAATAAGGAAAAAACCTAAGTAAAGGTGCCAAAAAATAGATACGAATCCACGTAGATTATTGGCTACAGATCTCACAAATCTTGGTATATTTTTACAATAAAATGCGAGTCAAATTATCAATCGCCTTCCATTCGAACTTCATTCAGTATTTAGTCGGTTTCCACATGAGCACCTCTTGACCTCTTTTTGGTTGAACTCTTTGACTTCCTATCTGTTAGTTCAATTTCAACTTGGAATCCTAGTCAATCCAACTTGACTATACTTTCACTATAAAGAATATAACAACCAAACAAGAATCTCATGGAAGCTTGATCTATGACTCATATATGCATTGTCTTCTCTTTGCAATGGTTTGTGTCTTCTCATAACAGGGACTTTGCAAAAGTCATCCTTTATTTGTATTCCCAAAATCCCCTTGCTCAGTGATTTCAATCAAATTGGTAGACATGGCATGAGGTGTTCTATGTTGCATCAAATTTGAGATGTGCACCTAATGCATGCATCTTCATTAGAAAATGTACCTAGGGAATACAACAAAATAGAAAATCCATCAATATGAAGTCTTCCCACTTCAACATTGTTATCCTTTAATTTAGTTATGATTGGGACACAATTATAAGGAATCACTCTCTAGATTCTTCCTTTCATTTTTTTGTTGTTCCTATATCCAATTAATTTCCACCCAAAAGGAAATGCATCCAAAAAAAATCATCTCTATATCAAAACCTTAAAGGCCTAACGCTGCAACCATTCTCTAATACCACTATGTGACATACCCAGACCATTATTCCAAGTCACATCAATGCAAATAAACTTTTAAAAGCACTATATAGCATACTTGGCCACCAAGGCTTGCTATGCTACTTTCAGACACACTTCATGGAATGATATGAATTTTTTTCCATCCTTTAATTAATCGAGAACATAAAACCAATGCATGTAAATTTACAAGATCCATATTAACCATAATAGAAATTAACAACATGCCATTCACAAAAGAACCCAACAATCATGCACGTGAGAATACATCTCGAAGGTAAATTGATGCATAGTGGAATATACATTATACAAAAAAAATAAAGAGAACTTATCTTTAATTAAACCACCACTAAGTTGTTCCACACCAAGGATGTTCCTCCCAACCACATACATTATTGTTCATTAACTCTCAATAACATTTTCACCCCTAATCCAATGCTATGAATTCACCAGGATAGGTCCTAGAAAAAAAATAAAACACACAACAATTGGCTAGTCGACTCTCATGTTTTTTGAACCACACAACAATCCTAATTTCTAGCTCTCTTCCCCTTAATCCTACACAATACAAAAAAATGGACCCCTTTCTTTTCTATTTAGTAAAATGGACTGATCCATTTCTCTCCAGGGTTCCATTACTACTGGAAAGGAAATATGAATGCTGGAAACTCCAAGGATTCTCAATTGTCAACGGTTATTTCAAAATTGTCATCAATATCATGCAAAAAGGCATCCATTCACTCTTGGAATGATCAAGATATTATTACACGAATATAACAATGAATATCCTCATTGTTTTCTTTTTCTCCATGCCCAAACCTAGAGCAAATGAATCAACAAGAATGAGGAACCCAAAAATGAGTCAACCGAAAACCAAATGAGCCACAAAAGAATAACAAAAAAAACCCAAATAGCATGTAGGTCGGGTTTAAATATCAAGTACTTGGTCTCTACAAGAGACTCATGCTCCCTAAGAGATAACTTTGTCTCCCCAAGAGACTCTCGTCCCCCCTCCCCATGCCAATGTGGGTAAATAAATAAGAAATAAAATGAGTATTCCCTCAGTCCCCCTCTCCCATGGAATCATATCCCCTTATCTCTCTTTTCCTTATTTGTCTCACAACAATGATGTAATTTATTAAAATATAGAAGTATTACATTTCCTAGGCACTCCAACCCCATTCAAACTTTATCAACTCACCAGCCTAATTCATAATTATATAATACATTTTAGTTCATAGGAATCTAAATTAGGGTGTTACATAACCACTCCATTAAAGGGAAATACATGACTAGCAAATTTTTCATATTTAAGATGCTTTATAACGTCCTTCCAAAACATAGTTTATTTTCTCTAATAACCAACTTGCATTTCAAGAGAGTGTATTTTCTCTAATAACCAACATGAATTTCCTTACTATTATAAGAGAACGTTGACCCTTTTGGTCGAGTTACATTTGGTTTATGTGTGAATTTGTTTCACAAATGAGGAAGTATCTAAATAGATATAATGCATGAAAAA
>JZKD02S2120484.1:133984-149043 GCA_000966675.3 Picea glauca
TTGAAAAGATAAAAACTACATTTATCTTTTGGGTTCAAAAATAAAAATAACAAGAGAGAATTAAATAATAAAAATTAAGAAACTTAAGGAGTAAATTAAGGAATGATTAAGGAGTGATTTAAGGAGTAATTTAAGGAGTGATTTAAGGAGTGATTTTGAGGAAGTGAGGGAATTTGAGTCTTTTAATTATTAAAAGAAATTAATTTTGGAGAACGAGATTCATGTGTGACACTTGGATGGCGGAGAGTGTTAGAGGGGTGTCATTAAAAATTAATTAATTAATGATTTAGGGTTTTAGGTTAGTCTCAAAAATTGCTATAAAAGAAAGGGAAAGGAAGGAAGAAAGGGGGGAACGGTGAGCGTAGCGTTACGCCACCGAGTTGTGGCTTGACGGATTGCTTGTGAGGAGTTGGGTATATCTCAGCTATGTTGGAGTGGTAGCTCAGCCGTTGAGGCGAGCTGAGAAGCTAGTTTATCTCTAGTTCATGTGTGGCCCCTTTGCGGCTTGAGGGGCTAAGGGGGAAGTAGAGTACCCCTAGCGTTTGGCTGGGAGGTACCGGTGAGCCTTTTACGGTCGACAAGCGAGACGCGGCATGGAGCGCGGGACACGGCACGAAGCGCGGGACCTCTTCCAACGCGGCGTAAGGCAAAGGTACGATTTTAGTTGGTAAAGTAGGAAGCGTTTTATATTCGAAAAATTATTGTTATTGGTGATAATGTGATGGGATTGTTTGGCATTATATTGTGCAATTTCGTTCAGTGATGATATTGCAGAGTTTGGTTATATTTTGATCATGTGTCACTTCAGTTATGATGTTAGGTGTTTTTCATTGATATGAATTATGTGATGTTGTTAATTTCTTATTTCTTGTAAGAAAACCCCCCCCAAAAAAAAATAAAAAAATCTATTGTACTTAGCTATTCATAGACATAACGAAGGAGGTCGTTACAGATATCCAGATGACATGAAGTCTACTACATGATATGCATTCAGTATTGGATCAGGGATCATGTCTTGGAGCAGTAAGAAACAACCAACTGTTTCTTTGTCATCCATTGAAGCTAAGTACAATGCATCATGCAATGCCACCTGTGAAGAAATTTGGCTAAGGAGGATACTTGAAGATGTTGGAGAAAAAAAAAAAGTACCAACAATCATCCAATGTGACAACCAAAGTTCCGTCAAACTGGAAAACAACCCAGTGTGTCATGCTAGGTCAAAGCATATTAAGACACACTATCATTTTGTAAGAGAAAAAATACAGTCAAATGAAATTGATGTATTGTATTGCAACACAAATGATAATGCTGCAAATATATTTAAAAAGCCTCTTGGGAAGGCTAAGTTTGTAATATGTAGAGATAAGATAAGTGTTGTAAAGGTTGTTTAATTAAGGGGGAGTGTTAGAAATTAATTAAACAACCAGTCCGGTAGTTGATGGAGATAAGCCTGCAATAAATGCACCAACTGCACCGACTTCGGTAAACTCTTGGAAGAACCAAAAATGTCTGGAAGAAGAAATTCCAGCCATTGATCATGAAACTAATCAACGACGAAGCTTATCCCACCACTGTATAAATACTCATGCCTGTAATGCAATAGACAAGTCAATTGTGTGTTCTTCGTGTCTCTGTTTGTTATGGCTATGTGATTTCTCTGATTAATACATACCTTGCACCAAATAATAATTGTTTGTTCATAGAACAAAAGTCACTATGTACAAGTTCCAACTCAGTCTTTTCTCTCTAGGATTTCCCTATTTCATAGGTATCCTAATGATTCTCTCCAAGTATACATTGTTCACATACTTTGTGGGGGGTGTGGGGGGTGGATTATAGGTAGACGAATAACTATATTATGTTTTACCATCACGTTCCATATTTATAACTAATATGTTTGAGTCATTCCTGCAATGGTATACTCTGGTCATCTCTGAGTTGTGAGTTCAATTGATCCTAGATATTTCTTGTGATATAAAAAAACTTACATAGTCAATAATTTATGTCCAATAAACCTTCAAAAATAACAAAAAACAAATTCTACATTCCTTTCACAAGAAACCAATATGGTCAAAACTTTACTTTATTTCTAGTCTAGGTTAGTTGGGGTATTGATGACAAATTTACACTCATGATAGGTACATGATAGAAATTAGTGATCATTCCATTATAATAGTCAATATTTAAACAGATAGGAATAGTAATCATAATTGAAAGGTATAATCCATACCATCATCTTTCCTAGAGGTCCAACTAGCACAAAATGTTGAACATAACACAATGTATGGTGTCTTTAGATTCATTAGGATTTATTGTATGAGATCAACATATTTATTCGGAAAATTATTTTCGTATTTAGCCAATTTTAAGTGACTTTCCTAATTCAGATAATATTCAATTATTATAAAAGAGAGAAGATCCATATAGATCAATTATTTATAAATACGTATAACATGGAATTCAACAATTTTATCAAATAGATTATTCATCTTCTTCCAAACAACATTCGATAATTCAATCCCACTTATATGAAATTGAATCTCCTTAGAGATATAGATCATTATGACTCCTAGAACCTCATCATTCTTCCCATTGATGACAAAATTCATTTATTCATCCTTCAGATCAAGAACCTCAATATCTATAATGAGCCACAATGATTTACTCTTCAACATTGTATCCATATCTTGTGCCCAAATTATGTAATTGTAACCATTTAGAACCATGGGGGATTTTTTTCAAACTCATAATTTTGATCCATTGATCTCATCTTATATTTAGTATACATAGTGAAACCCTAAGTTAATCTACTAGATAGGTTCGACTTGTCAAGAGTGTTGACAAGCTCCATAATAATTGTAGACAATATGCTATATTTCAAACCAACAATTATGATATTATGTTGGAGAATCAAAGGATTATGTATATAAGATAGATATTATTAGAAGAGATAAGTCATATCTAGAGACATCATTACAACACTTAACCGCAACTAATCATAGATTAAGAAAGAAAGAAGTGTAAGAAACCTAAAAAAATCCATATACATCATATATCAATCATTAGGTTCACATCTTTCTATCATAGATAAACCCATGGGGCCATATTATATGGAACAAAGATGTAACCAATTCCCTTACAGAGAGTAAAATTGGGTCCACATAGATGAGTTCATAATGGAATCCTTAAGGTTTTCCTTATTTTGTGTAGCAATCAACTATTCTTTTCTATCTACTCAACCAATTGAATGATTAGTAGACCATTCATTTATTTTCCTATTCAAATTCTCAATTTACTACTTGGTCAAATTCCTAGACAACTCTCTTAGTTAGATTTTTATTGTTGACTAACTATCTCTAGAAGATCGAGTGGTGTGATGATCCTACAAAGCCTATTGTTCCCACAAAAAAATATAGAACTGTAAGACATTCAAATTGATGAAAACATGGATTGTTATGTTTATGATGGGATTCATCATGCATCATTTTATATCATATATGGTTAATTCAACGATTTAAAGAAAATAATGTTAGGGAAATAATGTTCATCAATTATTGCAGATATTCTATTTGAATAGAAGTATATCATTGCAATAACCAATGATGTTTAATATACATATGATAAATTCAAATATGGCTTGGCAGCTAGGGTTTCTGGAGAACCACATTTTGTTTTTGTACATCCATGATGTTTACCATGTGGTGAGTTATTTACTTGATGTTGATCCATACAAATCCTCACATCTAAGTCAGTATCCATATGGAAGAAGATTCGATCAACTATTCAAAAACCCCATTTGAAGGAAATCCTATTTGTACCACTCTACCTCCAAGGGATTTCCATCAAAGACTCATACAAGAACAATGTTTGGATGCTCTAGAGGGAATTCAAACTAGCATTAACAATGCTAGGGATTTTTTTTTTGTTGGAGGATTATAGGTAGACCAATAACTATATTATGTTTTACCATCACGTTCCATATTTATAACTAATATGTTTGAGTCATTCCTGCCATGGTATACTATGGTCATCTCTGAGTTGTGAGTTCAATTGATCCTAGATATTTCTTGCGATATAAAAAAACTTACATAGTCAATAATTTATGTCCAAAAAACCTTCAAAAATAGCAAAAAAAAAATTCTACATTCCTTTCACAAGAAACCAATATGGTCAAAACTTTACTTTATTTCTAGTCTAGGTTAGTTGGGGTATTGATGAAAAATTTACACTCATGATAGGTACATGATAGAAATTAGTGATCATTCCATTAAAATAGTCAATCTTTAAACAAATAGGAATAGTAATCATAATTGAAAGGTATAATCCATACCATCATCTTTCCTAGAGGTCCAACTAGCACAAAATGTTGAACATAACACAATGTATGGTGTCTTTAGATTAATTAGGATTTATTATATGAGATCAACATATTTATTGGGAAAATTATTTTCGTATTTAGCCAATTTTAAGTGAGTTTCCTAATCCAGATAATATTCAAATATTATAAAAGAGAGAAGATCCATATAGATCAATTCTTTATAAATACGTATAACATGGAATTCAACAATTTTATCAAATAGATTATTCATCTTCTTCCAAACAACATTCGATAATTCAATCCCACTTATATGAAATTGAATCTCCTTATAGATATAGATCATTATGACTCCTAGAACCTCATCATTCTTCCCATTGATGACAAAATTCAGTTATTCATCCTTCAGATCAAGAACCCCAATATCTATAATGTGCCACAATGCTTTACTCTTCAACATTGTATCCATATCTTGTTCCCATATTATGTAATTGTAACCATTTAGAACCATGGGGAGTTTTTTTCAAACTCATAATTTTGATCCATTGATCTCATCTTAGATTTAGTATACATAGTGAAACCCTAAGTTAATCTACTAGATAGGTTCGACTTGTCAAGAGTGTTGACAAGCTCCATAATAATTGTAGACAATATGCTATATTTCAAACCAACAATTATGATATTGTGTTGGAGAATCAAAGGATTATGTATATAAGATATATATTATTAGAAGAGATAAGTCATATCTAGAGACATCATTACAACACTTAATCGCAACTAATCATAGATTAAGATAGAAAGAAGTGTAGGAAACCTAAACAAATCCATATACATCATATATCAATCATTAGGTTCACATATTTCTATCATAGATAAACCAATGGGGCCATATTATATGGAACAAAGATGTAACCAATTCCCTTACAAAGAGTAAAATTAGGTCCACATAGATGAGTTCATAATGGAATCCTTAAGGTTTTCCTTATTTTGTGTAGCAGCTGACTATTATTTTGTATCTACTCAACCAATTGAATGATTAGTAGACCATTCATTTATTTTCCTATTCAAATTCTCAATTTACCACTTGGTCAAATTCCTAGACAACTCTCTTAGTTAGATTTTTATTGTTGACTAACTATCTCTAGAAGATCCAGTGGTGTGATGATCCTACAAAGCCTATTCTTCCCACAAAAAAATATAGAACTGTAAGACATTCAAATTCATGAAAACATAGATTGTTATGTTTATGATGTGATTCATCATGCATCATTTTATATCATATATGGTTATTTCAATGATTTAAAGAAAATTATGTCAGGGAAATAATGTTCAACAATTATTGCAGATATTCTATTTGGATAGAAGTATATCATTGCAATAAACAATGATGTTTAATATACATATGATAAATTCAAATATGGCTTGGAAGCTAGGGTTTCTGGAGAACCACATTTTGGTTTTGTACATCCATGATGTTTACCATGTGGTGATTTATTTACTTCATGTTGATCCATACAAATCCTCACATCTAAGTCAGTATCCATGTGGAAGAAGATTCTGTCAACTATTCAAAAACCCCATTTGAAGGAAATCCTATTTGTACCACTCTACCTCCAAGGGATTTCCATCAAAGACTCATACAAGAACAATGTTTGGATGCTCCAAAGGGAATTCAATCTAGCATTAACAATGCTAGGGATTTTTTTTGTTGGAGGACTATACAATTTCCACCTTTTCTCTAAATTCCTTGGTCTCTACAAACCATGAAGGTAACTCTCTCCTTGCACCTACAAACTCTACTTAAATCTTACAGTTGCAGATAGAATTCATAGTTCTTCATGGGTTGACTAAACCACATACACAAATGATGAAGGATATCTTACTTTAGATCAGTATAACCCTCTCGAACCCTACAGTTTGTCACTCTTGGGAGTTTCACAAGAAATATTTTTATTTCAAAATTCCTTCTTGAAGACCTAATGAGTGTCTTTATAATGAAATCCATCTCCCCTAGAGTTGAACCCATCTTTTAAATCATGGAAAAATGAAATATTAGTAGGATATGTGTAAAAGGAAACGTTACTTGCACCAAAATTATATTTTTCCTCGGGATGACCTTCTAAGAATCATGGAATACTCTGTATTGATAGGTTGAGTTTTCAAATACTCTGTATTGAAAAAATCCTCACATAACCTCCATGAAAAATATTTTCCACAAGATTGCATTCGATAGTTTGGAAATCCATCGTCAATTCCTTTTCTATTATTGGAAAATTTGATCACATGGAAAAATTATCATTAGAAGAGAACCATGGATTGGTTGTCAAAATAATCCCCATGATTTTTCATGGAGATTATGTGAGGATTTGATCCTAGTATTTTTTCTTTTAGGAAACTTTGTAGCACTATCATTAACTTTTCTTTTGAAACTTAGACAATAAGGTTGTCATTCTCTTTAGGCTTTTAAAACCCAAGGAAAACAACTTGTGGGATAACATCAATGGTTGCTTTATGATATTCTTGAAATATATGCTTGAAATGGGTCATTCCCACCTTTGAAATTTCGTTAAAAGAACTATCCTTTGTACCATTACCTTTGTTAATGACCCTGATGGTGTTTATGGTTTTCTACCACTTCGTAAATTTGTGGGAAAATTTGTATCTTTTTCTCAATCCTAAATCCAGACAGATCTAATTTTTATTCTTTATAAATTTTCCTTATTTAGGATAGTTTTACTTCTATCCTTCTAGAGATATTTTAGCTCTTATATTATTTGATCTGTGAAAGTATTTTTATATTCCCTCTCTCCAAAAATTTGTATATTTGATTTGATGTCCTAGATTTCCTGATATTCCCTCTTCCTTCTTTCCTTATTCCAAATTATTGCAACTCCTTTGAGCTTTCTTTAATTTTCATGGAATTGAAGAGAAGAGGATTCTGGGAGGGAGGGATTGAAGGGAACCCACGAGGATCTGATGGATTCAATAAACGATGATTCCCCCAACTATATTTCATTTGATTTAAAAGTAATAGGAGACTTCTTTGAGCAAGTAACCGTATAAAAAACAATTGGACTATGATCGAGTCCCAACGAGATGAGACCCACTGGCAGACTTGGATATTTTTTTCAAGTAAGGAGTCGAAAAGAAAGAATTGATCAAGGAACTTTTCAACTTGAGCATGCCCAAAGAACATATTACTCTATGTTCGGTAGTACCCAACTGATTGTATGTCTATAAGTCTAACTAGATGCATATTTTGAATAAAAAACTCTTTAAGGGGTATATATTTGTTGTTGGCCCCCAAATTTCACATGTACCCAGGGTGAAGTTTAAGTCCCCACCTAGAATCACAAGACCATACTTGAAGAAGGAGAGATTTAAAGTTTGTTCCCAAAACAATTTCCTCTTGGAATAGGGACCATATAGGTCAAGGCATACAAAAATAATATCAATCTTGCTTGAGAAGAACATAATTCCCAATCCCACTTCGATGGCCAAATATTTTTGTAATTTTAGTTCATAGATATTCCAACCCATTATAATTACAACTAAGTGGCCAATGGCATTTGATCCCATAAATTCCCAACCAAGAAGGGATGAGGAGAGGGTTTTTGCAGCTTTATCACCATCCATCATATTTTCTTGGAGAATCATAACAAAAGGATTATGTATTTGAACAAGACTCTTAATGGCCAATTTCTGATAGGGATTAGTCAATTGCTAAAAAAATGAGTATAGAATGAGCATGAGGAGGGGCGTGTTGGGGGATGATTCTTTAAGGCTCCCAAAGAGATATTTTTTACATCTTGAATGAAATTTCGAAGAATCTTTCTGTTGTTGTATAGAGATAAAATACTTCTAGCCTCTGTGAGAGATTTGTTTCCCCTTCTCCACATCTGTAACGATCCTACTCGTTACGACGACGAACCTCAAATAAAAAATACAATTTTTTTTTTTTTTTATGTTGTGTGTGTGCGTGTGTGCAAGGGTAATAAACACATTCGACTCTATGTCACCACTCAATGATGAACAATACGCATACAACGACGAACACAACATGACGACCTAAGACGCACATCAAGTATCTGTATGTATTGAAAGATGACCAATAGACAAATAAATAAGACTGACTACCCGTCCGTCCTACCCTGCAATGGTTAGGACCTCCAAGACACATAAGCAATGCTCAAGCCTAGGTTCCCATCGATTGTAACCATTTAAGGTCTCAGGGATGCAGACTTTTCTGAGGAACATGGAGGTGTCTACATCCCGCCTAACACAACAGACCAAGTTGACTAAGCTAAGGACAAACATCACGAAAACACAACATTAAATGCATAGGTAGCTAGAACCCTTACCATAAGAAACCAAGCATATCAGGGTCACATAATCAAGTGTAACCTTTTACTTATAATAAACATCGACACCCTCCACGGGTAGCGCAATATGGAACGACTTCATCAACATTCCATAATCATATCGTTTAAGCAAGAAGTCGAAAAGGTGAAGGAGTGAATTAATTTATATTAAAAAAATTCATTTTTTTAATCAAACTCTGGTAGATGATACCCCCTAAGTTTTAATCAGCGTCCTCAACATTCATAAATAAACATTATCCACATTACATTAAAACCATACTCAATTTATATTGGAACCATATCCAAGTTATATTAAAGCATTATCTAAATGTAATAAAAAGCATATTCAAGTTATATTAAGCATTACCCAATTACATTAAAACCATATCCAAGCTATATTAAAGCATTATCCAATTATATTAAAAACCATATTCAAAATCATATTGAACCATATCCAAATCATAAACATTAGTATTAACTTCAAACATTACATTACATTAACTTTACTAAGAACAATAATAGCATTGAAAATTAGCATTACCCTAAATATTAGCATCAACACTAACATTTCATTACATTAATCTTACTATAAACAATAATAACCTTGAAAATTAACCTTATCGTAAACATTAGTATTAACATTAAACATTATATTGCATTAACTTTACCATGAACAATAATAGTGTTGAAAATTAACGGCCCATCCACTTGCCGATTAAAGGACTAAAAATCGACAACGAGAACAAACGGTGGTGAGAGCATGCCAGAATCAAGGGAAACTTAAGTGTGCCTTCCAGAAATCACGAAATCGATTTGGCAACTAAAAAAATGGATACTAACTTGCTCGGCAAGTATCAGACAACCAGAAACAACCTGGCAACCGTCAAATGGAAACTTTATCCTGACAGCGTGGAGACACCTTTAAACAAAATGAAAGGTTGCACATCTGGTTCAGAATCTCAAAAATGCTGAGGTGCCTGTGCTGTCAGGGTGGTTTCAACAGTCAAGGGAAGGTTAATACTGTTGCAGGGGGAGGATGCAAACATCGATAACAGAGGTGTGAATTTAAATGGTCGTTGAGGTGAAATTTATGAGTTTAGATGGTATCTGGTCAAGATTTTAAAACGAGTTACACTCCAAGCAGAAGGTAAGCATGTAGGTTCATTAGTCTGCAGGTATTACACTGCAGTTCAAGGTGCCCCTAGAGGTAATATAACCTCTAAAATAACCCAAGAAATGCACAGGTCGGAATTGGTGTATTCACTAGCCAGAATCACATAAAGGAAAATTTTTACCCTGGTGAAAATGGCAGGACACATCTTCAGAAGTAAATTTATAGTTGAATGGCCAAAAACAATGTCTAAAAATCATGGCATTTTTTTTTTATAGCACCGTCAATTTTTGTGAGAGAGCTGGTTGTTGAGTTTATAGGTTGATTAGTGATCTTTGATGAGTTATTAGTTCCCGAGAGCTGAAGGAGCTTCTTACTGCGTGTGCTTAAATTAGAGTTTGCTATTAGGAATTCGCTTTAGAGAATGTTTTCATCAACGAAAATTCACAACACACAGTAAAAATTTCACTACGATTATATTGCTTCCCTGGACATACGTCCATGAACTATAATTATACCAGGTATTGCCAAGAGATTACAAAACTGCACCACCATTAATTAATTAATGATATGCCACCTCCATGATCTATGAATTCTCCATTACAATGATTATCTAATGAACTCGAATTTTTTTTTATCTATTTAATGACAGAGGTAAAAGGATATGATTTTTAATTCAAAAATTCCAGGGCGAAAGGCTATGATTTGAACACTGCTGGCAGGGGCGAATTTTAAAGGTTTTCCACCCAATTTTGTAGTAACTATGACAAACGAATTTGCTAGAACACAATGCCAGAATGAACTTTCAAAAACAAAATTCACAGTAACTCAACCAGTCTCACCGTTGATTAAAGAGGTGCCATTATTAAATAAGAGTAGTACTCCCACTGGAAACTTTATTAACAACGTAAGGATTTATCCTAGCTATAAATCATGCCTTAAAAAAGTTTTTGGGTTTTACTTGAGCTAATGATTCAGTTTCTGCGACAATCAACTTAAGAAATTGATAAATTTAAAGCAGAAAGGCTCTGGTTATAACCAGGAAATCGTGACAGCAAGGGAAGAAGGGAAAAACCATAGTAAAGGTGATTAATCTTGGTCTGAGAGCGCAGCACCAAAGGTAACTTGCCAAGTGAAATAGACATCGAAGGTTTAACAAGGTTGCAGAGTATGGGAAGCATGACATCCACCATTTCGTGTTCAACTCACAAATAGTTTCGCCCAATAAATACAGGTGGAAGATTGAGATTCGCAGGCTAGGAGTAAGATAGATATTCACATTTAGATTCGCCAGGGAAGAGATAGTCACATTTTAAATTTCCAGGAAAAGAATTAATCACATTTTAATTTTCCAGGAAATATATCAGCATAAACTTAAAATTTGCCAGAAATCATCAATATAGAGTTAAATTATCTCTGCATACATAAGATGCAGTCGAAAATGTAAATCGAAGAGCATGGTAGGAGAAGTGCAAGAAACACAGTCAAACACAACAAGGAGATTTAATAAACTAATCAATCATCTAGGTTATAAAATTTTCAGTCATAAAACTACACAAACAATTTACCTACTCAACACACCTGTAGATCTAAAACATACATCCTACGACATTCTATCAATCAACAATAATGTGTACCATTGCCTATTCACTTTCTCCGAGTGTCTTCTGCGTGCTCCGTTCCGCTCCTGCTCATCGGCAGTCGAGACCTCACCGGTACCTCCCAGCCAATGCTAGGGGTACTTTGCTTCCCCCTTATCCCCCCGAGTCGCAAAGGGGCCACACACTATCCAGATGGTTCATCTATCTCCCAGCTCATCATCGCAAGGCCGAGATACCACTCCTATCCGAGCTGGGAAATCCCAACTCCTCACAAGTAAATCAATCAAGTCACTAATCCGGTATCATAACGTTACGCTAACAACCGATCCCCTTTCTTCCTTCTCCTCCCTTTCTTTTATAGAGTTTTAGAACTTCCATTCTTTCCCTAAATCTCAGTTAATTTAAGTTTTAATAAAAATCTTCTAAAAATTCTCCTTCGTACAAGTGTCATACATCCCCGACATTCCTCCAATAATTATTTTATTTTATTTATTTATTGTCTCATTTCCCTCACCCACCTAGAGTTACTCCTAAATTTACTCCTAGGTGTCCCTAGATTCCCTTATAGGTTTAAAAAGCTTTCCCTAAAAAGAAATTTCTAAATCAGTTCAAAATTAGAAGTTTCTTAAATGTCAATTCTTTCCTAAGTTGGTTTCCCACTTTTTACCATGAGTTCCCCTCTTTCCCTCTTTAGGTTACCTCCTTTCCCTAATTTTCTAATTTTTACATTTCCTTCTTTCCCCTTTTTATTTGAGCTAGAAACGACAGTTGTGCAATTTAACCTCTTTTCCTTTTATTATTAATTTAATATCTTTTTACACTTTCACAAGTTAAATAATTAATTTCTTCTTTACCATTTATATCCAAAAATTTTATTAAAGTTCTTACTCTCTTCATTTTACCCAAAAAATTATGAAGTCCACAATTATTTTTTTTTAACAGAAATGGTTATATGATTAAAAACAGTGGCAAGCCACTGGTTCCTTTACATCAAGAGTGAATTCTATCACTCAAAATTCAAAATCCTGGATACGTTACCACATTACTCAGATTACTTCTTGTTAATAACTATTTCAGCGAGCCAGATCGGCTTCACATCATTGCATCTTTCTGCTGATAGACGTTTTTTTTCTTTTATGTTATGACCTGCCATTCATTTCTTTGACCTTGGTTATGAATTTCTGGTTGAGCTTGTGCTTCTTCTGCCTCAACAATATCGGCCCATCTTGAGGCTTGATGGTTTGGTCTTAAAGACCTGAGTAGAGCTGCTTCCGGTGGGTCTTCCCCCTTAACAATGTTTTTGGGGACGAAGACGGATTCCCCTTTAGCTTCTGACGGCGGGATCTTTGCTTCATCTTGCTTCTCAGGTTGCGCTCTTGTCCACCAAGTGGGCCTTTGGCTTCGGCGTTATCTTCTTTTTCCATATGACTTCTCACAGTTCCGGGCTATGTTCCCTATTTCAAAACATACCTTGCATCTGAAACAAAGGTTCTCGAAATCGATCTTCTGGGTCCAAGAGTAGTTCTTTCTGAGGAGGATGATTTCTGCTGGGAAACCCTTGTTGAAGTCCATCTCTACATAGATCCGAGCAAAGGTGGAGTTGATTGGGGCAGCTTCAGGGCTATTGCAAAGAAATTTCCCCATGCCATTTTCGATAGATTCAAGAGATTTGTCCCCCCGGAAGTGGAGGGGAAGTGACGGGAGAGGCACCCAAACCGGAGAAGAATAAATAGAGGTTGTGGTTGGATCAAAGTCAGGGGTCCACGACTGCACGGACAAACCTTCTCTGCCCCAGAACCACGACCCAGAGCTGGAAACCAAGTCTCTTTCATCAGATGAATCAAAGATAGTTGCGAAGAAAGAAAATCATAAAGAATACATTTCAAATAGGATGTTTCCATAAAGAATACTTTTCACAGAGAATGCATCTCATAAGGAATGCATTGCACAAAAAACGTTTTTAGCATAAATAATACATTTCACAAAGAATGTTTGCATAAGGAATACATTGAACAATGAACATTTTAGCATAAAGAAAACATTTCATAGAGAATGTTTTCATCAAGAATACCTTACACAGAGAATGCAAGTTGTAGAACAGTTACTTATCGCTCCTATGGAAACCCCGCTAGAGCTCCAATTCTACCATTCTCCATAGATCCGAACAATACTACTGGTGGCGGGGAGTAAATCAAAGAGTAACAAAGCGGAAAGAAACAACTACGCGGGGCATAATGGCACCTCATGCCCATCGGTAGTGGAGAAGAGAGAAGGGTACGCCACCCGATACCTTTCCATGTGAAACCAACCGAATTGGCTAGCCGATAGCTAGTGGTTCTTTGTAGTGTCAGGCCTTGAGAGTACTGGTAGTTTTATCTCTATTAATGGCCCTAACCTAGCATAAAATCCTACATTTGTAATAGCCTAGGTTCAAACCAACCTAGCATCCACCTCAATTATGGTTTTTACGAACCACTTAAATGTTGTATTTATATGTGTAAGCATGGATCGGTTGGGAATGTTAGTGTATTTTCATTGGGTTATGTGACATCGCCCCCAAAAAATAAAATAAAGGAAATAAAAATATTTTGAAAATTTAAAATTGTTGGAAATTTATTTCCATTTTTAGTCAATTCGAAATTGGAAAATTTTTGCCATTTATGGAAAATCCGAATTTTGAATTTTATAGTTGTAATAAATGATTTTTACTATTCGGAAGAGATCTGATTTGTCCCAACTAGATATTGGACAATGACATTTTTTAAAAACATAATATCTTATATTGATTGCAGGAAGACAAATGGAACAATCATGTTACAAGTAGCTAACCATGACTCCATGAGTGGGGAACCTGTTGGAACTATCCCTAGGATGGTTTCTACAAGTGGAACATTAGTGATTTGGCCATTGGCAGCCCCTGAAAATCAGGGATTTAGGAAGCTTCGAAAATTCCCAAGGAAGGGAAAAGACCTAGACAAGTTACAAATATGCATATGTGAGGAGGCAGGACACTGCTAAGTGCGCTGGAGGAAAGAGTCTAGTTTTTTTTTTTTTTTTTCCACTTGCTGTTATGAACACTGGAAAGGTGTGAGGCAAGGAAAGAGGATTGGATTGAAGGACTGTGCTACAGAGGGATTTCCAAGTTCTCCCTTGTGGACTCATGGTCAGGCTAGGGGGTGAATCGAGCAAGAAATTGTGGCTGCTCGGTTCTACGGTTGGGAGGAACGAGGTTGTTCCCTTTGTTTTCTCTGCAAGATATTCTAGATATGTTATTCTAAACCCCGTATGTCTAAATGATGTATTTGTTATATGTACTCTTCATATTATAGTTATATGGAAAGGAGTTATGTTGTTCTTTGTGTAAATGTTCGTATAACTGCTGTAAGTTTTTCCTGTACCTAAATAATTCGATAGTGTACCTTTGTTGAACGAATTGGTTGTTGTCTCTAATGGGATCCTTAATGATGGTATTCATGCTATAACCTAGACAATGGCTATTCAAGAATGAAGTAATAGACGGTAGCATCTAACTGTGGAATTATTTTCTGGAAATGTCATTTTGATTTCATAAAAATATATATCGAATACTTAACCGTGGACAAAAGAAGTGTTATATGCGTACCTACGATTCGACAAATCTTTTACATAATTGGGTATTAATATCAAGGAAT
>JZKD02S2120484.1:167168-178555 GCA_000966675.3 Picea glauca
GGATGGGGTACTATTGGCCCTCACTCTTCAAAGATGCAAAGAAATATGTCCAGGCCTGTGATAGCTTCCAAAGAGTAGGCCAACCTAATCATAGATATGAAATGCCATTAAATCCCCAGATAGTACTTGAACCATTTGAAAGATGGGCATTAGAATTTATAGGACCCATTAACCCCCCATCCAATCAAAAAGTTTGCATAGTGGTCTACTACATGACTAAATGGGTGGAAGCCAAAGAACTCCACAGAGCAACCGAAGAAGTAGTTATAAACTTCTTATTTAAAGACATCTTCATCAGATTTGGAGTGCCAAGGGAATTAGTTACAGACGAAGGACCTCCTTTCACTTCTCATGGTTTCAAATCCACCCTTCAAAAATATCATATTCATCATAGAGTGACTACAACATACCACCTCCAAGCCAATGGACAGGTGGAAAGAAAAAACAAAGTAATAGAAGCCATTCTCACAAAAACAGTGAAGGAAAATAGAAAGGATTGGTCCTACAGGCTCCCCGAAGCATTATGGGCCTACAAAACTACCTGGAGAAATACTACAAGATTTTCTCCCTATGAATTAGTCTATGGAAAGAGTGTTGTCTTTCCTGTGGAATTTGAAATAAAAACCTTAAGGAATACTTTAGTTGTCAACCTTGATTTGACCGATGCATAGACATCCAGGATGCAATAGCTTAATGAATTGGATAAGAAAAGACTAGATGCCATTCATCAGACAACTATAATTCAACAACAAAGATCAAAATGGCATGACAAAACTATCAAGAATAAGAAGTTCCAAAAAGGTAATTGGGCCCTACTGTATGACTCTCGGTTCAAAGAATTTCAAGGGAAACTGCGTACAAGATGGCTTGTACCTTATGAAGTAGACATTGTCTTCCCTAATGGAACAGTAAATCTCCTCACAATCGATGACTCCAGAACATCGTTACTTGTAAATGGTCATCGCCTCCGTCTGTACCAACGCCCTATTTCCAAAGAAGATTTTAAGGCCACATGTGTGGTAGACTCCCATTACCTCTTTTTAGAGGGGGATTCTACCCCTCATTGCAATTAATTCTTTTTAAGTTATTTTCCTTTAGTATTAGACTAGATTTTATTTACTAATAATCCCTGTCAAGAAATACCATGTTACAATCGATTTTTGCAGATTCCCGATCAAAGCACAGGCCACTGGGAAAGGATGATCCTACTTCACAAAAGAGACAAGATTTTCCATTGCTGAAACACCATTGTTCAACACTTTTTGACTTTTCTTCATTGCTGAAACACCACTGTTCAACACTTTTTGACTTTCCCCATTGCTGAAACACCATTCACAACAACTTTTCGCCTTCTCCCTATTGCCAAAACACTACAGTCCGACAATTCTTCACATTTCCTCATCGATGAAACAACATCATCCAGCAATTGTTTTGCCCCTTTTCTTCATTGCTGAAACACCACTGTTCAACACTTTTTGACTTTCTTCATTGCTGAAACACCACTTTTCAACAACTTTTTGACTTTCCCCATTGTTGAAACACAATTCACAGCAAACTTCCCCCCATTGCTGAAACACCATTGTTCAGCAGTTCTTCACATTTTCTCATCGACGAAACAACACCATCCAACAATTGTTTCGCCCCTTTCTTTTATGTTGCTGAAACGCCAACTTTTCAACATTATCTGTCAGCAAGCTTTTGCGCTCTCATACTACATTTCATCCTTCCAGTCAACAAATCCTTGATACAATTCATCCAACAAATCAAAAGTCTCTGCCATGACTACTGCACAACTATCGTGGATAGGCATTATATTTTGTTTGCAGCATGAATCAAAAGGTAAGGTGAGGTATGTAAATTTTATGTAATACCGTTAAGATATAGTTAATGAGAAGAATCCAAATCATTATGACCACTCAAGTGAAATCATTATTAGCCGCACTTGACTGGGGGGGAGGATATATCAAACTTTTTATACCATCATTTCACACGAATTCATCACCGCCATTCCTATTTTACTATCCTTTCGTTCGTCTCACCACCATTCACATGCCTTCACTCAAAAAACTTACTCTGCACAGAAGTTGTTACTCAACTCTTTGACGGTGAATTTTACCGAGCTGGTAGCTATGGGAGGCTCTGTTATACGGTACGAACCCACCACAACATCCCTGTTAGAACTGTATCCAGAATCCTATCAAGTTTTTCTACGGGCAGGATGACTCAGTTATTTTCAGAGACTCTAGGGGTTTGATCAACAACATGTTCTTCAATTTGTTCAAAATCTCTAGGGAGATCATTCCATTGTTCAAGGGGTTCGAATCTCAGCTACAGAAGAGGATATAGCGCAAGTTTTGGGTCTCCCTACCAATGGCACTCTCATGTTTAGCCGCAAACATATCATCCTGAATGCCCAGCAGGACTTCCTCTCGCCATAGGAACAAATTGAATTTAAAGGACGGGGTGTCTGACTTAGTTTGTTGTTGCCCCCATGGCCAGAAGTTGCAAAATTCGTCAAACACTACCTTACTTGCGAAGGCCGATACCAGGTAGTCTACCAGCATGATTTTCTCACGTTGTCTCATTTACGGCATAATAGATTGGTGAACATCCCTTACTATCTGCTCGGTTGTCTCAAAAATATGTCGCACTATTGTAAAAAGGCTAAAGATCCCGCCCTTTCACTCACCCATCACCATCTCATTCAACTGCTTATCCAAAAAGGTTTTTCCCACCAAAACCTTCCACTAAACAACCCACCTATAGATCCCCAAGAAGCCGCTGAAATTCCTGAAAATCTTCAGGAACAACAACCACAAAACCCTCCAGACTCTCCAAAAATACCTCACAGTCCACCTACATAACCAATTAGTCCAATTAACCCCCCTAGCATACCAAGCCTGCCCCACACTTTACCAGAATCATCCACTCCCTCCCTTCATATTCTTAGCGATGATTCTGAGCCAGACAATTCTCCCTGCCCCATCATTGAGGAATAACCCCCACGAAAATGAAAGCAAATTCCTTTCTTTCAACCCTTTTTAAAAAGAAAACGAACAACGGCCTCAACAAGGGAAGCCACTACTACCACCCCCATAGATCCCCAACCCATCCGACTAATACCCCGTACACCTCCAACCTCCCAAATGTTGGAATCTTTGGCTATTCCACCCACTGACATTGAAACAAAAGAACCAGATTCCCAAGGTGTTGTGACATCATCTGTAGCTGAAACACAAGAACCAACTACCCATTCAGTAGCTGAAACACAAGAACTAGCTACCCATTCAGTATCTGAAACACAAGAACCAGCTACCCAGTTCGTAGCTGAAACACAAGAACTGGCTACCCATTTAGTAGTTGAAACACAAGAACCAGCTACTCATTCAATGGCTAAAACACAAGAACCAACTACAGCTGAAACACAAGAATCAACTGCTGATATTGATACTGAGATGCAGGAATCAAAGGTCCAGGGTGCTGCAACATTACTCTCCTTACATCAAGAAGCTGAAACACAAGAAGCAACTGCTGATCATGTTGCTGCTCCACAAGAACCAGCTAGTGTGGTTGTGACTGCTACACAAGAACCAATCACCTCTCAACCAAAACCAACAATGGCCTCTGTCTTAGAAGAAAATGAGTTTTTAAAGTCTGAACTGGAGGCCTACAAGCAAGAGCTAGCCATGGGAAAAGAATCCTATGAGAAGGAACTTAATTTTTACACCCTAGCTCGCACAACGACCATGTGAGAAGGAACTACAACAGAGAATCCATGTAGATAATATATGTGCTATCAGTGTGGGGATATCTACTATCAAGCAAGCTACAAAGTAATGCAAATCCCAATGCCATGAGCTCCCTCTACTCCTTCAACTTTTGCAGTCAAAGAAGAACCTGTTGTTACACAAGAACCAACTATAGCTGTCACACAAGAACCAACTACAACTGAAACACAAGAACCAACAGGATCTCCCAAGACTAATACTGGGCCCTTCCCTGCAACAAATGTCATATTTGAAACCCCTACTTTTGTTAACAAAGTTGTACAAACAGTGCCTATTGAGGAACCTACCCCTCCCAGCCAGATAAATATCCACACTTTTGTGGAACAATCTACTCAGACCTTACCTCATCCCACTACTTGCAACGCTGAAACACAAAATCAGCCATGGGATGAGCAGGCAGTAATACCGAAATGGAAGAAAGAGTATGCTGCTACACAGGCCAAAAGCCTGCAAGAGCACAGATAAATCTGGATAAATAATACCTACTCAAATTGGGAAGCTTTAGAGCAGACACGCCAGGAAGCTCGTGCCCTTAAGAAACATAACAAATAATTGAAAGGCAAATTGGCCCTGGTATTTGACTTGGCACAAAATCTATTGGCTACACTGAAGCCTTCCTGCAATTACTCCTTTTTCCTTATGGAACGACTTACATGGTTTCAGATCAAATCAATCACAGAAGGCAGACCCCGTGCAGTACTACACCCAGCAGACTTTGTCAAAACCTTTGCAGAAGCATCTGCTAGGGATCAACACCTCCTCTGTGAGGCATATTTTCATAATGAGGCCATCCCTGAGAACAGGTAGCTGAACCTTAATCCTTTTGTTGGGGACATCCAGATTCGGGCATTCACCTCCTTTCTCCACAATCAAATTTTGTTGCAGGATGACTTCCTGGTTGCCAAGCACAATGAAGATAACCGCCTTCTCTGGATAAGACCAGAACCACAAAATGTAGCCACCTTTGTCACATAATATTATCAGTTCTTAAAGAAACCAGGGATGACTGAACATGTTCAGCAACTACAATCAACAGTGCTTCAGGATTGTCAGCACTTCATCAGATCCACAGAGATTGTTGCCCTCCAGGCAAACAACTTTTTTTTGCAGCAATCCACTGAGAAAAGACAAGAACACAATCCTTTTATCCCTACTAACCTCGTGATAGAAATCTCCAGGGTACCTAACTACATCCAGTGTGTTCAACAATGTGTTGAAAGCTAGATAGGGTATCGGTTTTATTTTCCTATTCTCTGGTTGCCAATAGAGAGATATCAAATCCATTATAAGCTGCCTAAGAAGATATAGACAACAGCTTGGCAAAGGTTACAACATTTCCAAGGGTTCAGAGTGCCAACAAACAGTACCTCCCACATCTACTTCTTCAGTAACTTGCACGCTCAGATTCGGTATTCAGACTCTGAATCAGAGTGAAGTTGCCTGAGGACATGCAACATTTTAAGTTGGGGGAGATGTTAGGACCACACAATGTACCTTTTTGCCCATAATTTTTTCCACCATTACACTCTTGTTCACTCACATTTAAACTCATATTATCAATTTATCCTATCTTTCCAAAGGTATACAACGTCTCTTCTCTTTACTATACGTTTAATCTGTTTTTCATATAAATTTACATCATTCTTGTACTTAACCATTGATTAGAAATGTATAAGTGCTGAAACAGTTCAAACTGCAGATTAGCATTTGAGGCTTCTTGCTGAAACAACAACTCACAAAATCTATTACACAGTCCATGGTCGACGATGCTGAAACACAGAAGTTGTTACATAGTCTATGGTTGACGATGCTGAAACACAAAAGCTGTTACACAGTCCATGGTCGACGATGCTAAAACACATAAGTTGTTACATAGTCCATGGCCGACGATGTTGAAACACAGAAGCTGTTACACAGCCCATGGTCAACAATGCTGAAACACAGAGGAAGCCATTACATAGTCTACGGTTAACAACAACTGACACAGATTGACTACAACAACTGCACCGTGAACCAAGCATCAACCATCGTTGGTGTCTGAGAAGTGTTGAAACAGTCAGAATGCAAATCCGGTGGCTGAAACAATCCACGATTTGCGATGCTGAAACAACATACAACAACAGTAACAAGAAAGAGTTGTTACTCCAGCCGCAACATCAACACCTCACTCAACACTCGTAATAGCATTCTGTTGCGGGAGACTAGGATATCCTATTCTGGTTTAGAAAGTCGATCTGACTAAGAATAGGACTCAGATATACACCTGTAATTTTTGATCAATTGTATCGAAGGGATTCCCTCTTTAAATAAGAGGAAATCATCATTCGAGAGGATCCCCAGTTTTTGGCACTAAGAGAGTTTTACAAGGAAGGACGTACTTCATTTTCATATTGTAATATGATACATTGATAGATGAATAAAACACTGTTTTGAGCATCCTTCTCTAGTCTCTTCATTCCAGGGGAATCTTGTGAGAAGGGAGGGCCAACCTTCTTCACAAGATTCACCCGTTAGTTTTATAATGTGTTAGTGTGATCTCTGTTTATGCCTTGATTAATTTCTATCTTGCTAAAACACTACTTTAATGAATTCTACTTTGTTGAAACACTATTGAACTTTGTCTTGTTAAGAACTCTGTTTTACAGAATGTTACATTTTTTCATGTAGTTCATGCTTGGGTAATTGTTAATCATTTTAGTCAGCAATCTTGTGTGATGAATTTATGAAAGCTTGCTAATCAGAGACTGGTGCTGAAGGTTCCTTCTTTGGGAAGGAAATAGGGTCTTGTTCTCTGTTAGAATTAGTTAGCCTTCAATTATTTTCATGAGTGTGCTAATCAGAGACTGGTGCTGAAGGTTCCTGCTTTGGGAAGGAAATAGGGTCCTATTATCTGTTAGAATTAGTTAGCCTTCAATTATTTCCATGCGTGTGCTAATCAAAGACTGGTGCTGAAGGTTCCTGCTTTGGGAAGGAAATAGGGTCCTGTTCTCTGTTAGGAGATAGATAGCCTTCAGTGTGCATTATTTCAGTTAAGCAATAAGTTCATTAAGTGTGATGATCGGACATAGGTGCTGAAGATTCCTTTTTTGGGAATAGGGTCATGTTCTCTAGTTACAGAATAGTTGGTCTTTTCTATTGCAGTATCTTGTGTTATTTTAATGTAATCCAGGATTCTCCAATTAATCATTTCTTTAAACTTTCAGCTCTACAATAGGTAGATTGCTTTTCTGTAATTCAATCTAGAACTTCAGTTCATTCAAGGCAAGTGTGATTAATATAGTTTCCTTTACTACAAATCTAGGTTGCTATTGAAATTGAGCATATACAGTGCATGGTTACCTTTGAAATAAACAGACTTCCCTGGGTTGACAATTTATGTAGCACTTGATTGTTTAAATTAAATAAGCAATTATAGTGACCAACAACCATATGGAAATAAATTAAATGTTGCTACATAGTATAGTAACCAAGAAGATTCCAAAACACAATGAAAGAGAAGAAGAGGTCAGCAAAAAGTCCTCTAAGAACTCTATTCATGAAAGATGTCCTACGATGGTTCTTCCAAAGACAAACACTTGAAAAAAAACAAAGCATCTACTCGAAGGAAAAGGAAACAAGTGGACCACCTAAAATGTGAGTTCAAAAAGGTAAAACCCTCCACCTTCGATGGAGAATATAAGGCTAGTGAGGAAGTTGAAGCATGGTTTTTAGTCATTAATAAATAATTTCAGATTTATAATTAATCTAGTGATATCAAATCTAGAATGGCCATTTACAATTTAAAGGGAAGAGCGAGTATCTAGTGGTAAGACCTGAAATTAGAAAAGGGATTGAAAGAAAAACGAATGGAATGGTCAGAATTAAAAAATTATTTCAAGAAGTACTACTTATCAGAAAGTTATTACGAAAGAAATGCTAAGGAATTTTATGAACTATGACTAGGACAAATGACTATGGATGATCTAATAAATAAATTCCTAGATCTCATGAGGTTTGTATCGTACATAAAAGAAAATAAGGTAAAGATACAAATGTTCTTAAGTTGTCTACCACAATATTACAAGGAAAAGATTGAATTTGATAATCCTAATTCTTTAAGTGAAGTATTTAGAAAGGCTCAAATGTGCTATGATCAGTACAAATAGAGATATGACATTCCCAAGTCATGGAAAGACAAGAAACATAATAAAATGAATCAACATCAGAAAGGATTCCAACCAGCCCCATTCCATAACATGGAAAAGGGATTTCATAGGAAGGACTATCACTCTGGTACACAGAACACTCAAGGGGGAAATAAACCAGTGAATATGGGTTTCAATAAGGTAGGGGACATCCACATACAACCATTGAAATGTTGGGAGTGTGGAGAACCGTAGGTACGGAGAAATTGTCCATGCTTAAACCCATCATCAAGAACTTAAGTCCATAATCTTCAAGAGTGTTCGATAGTTGGAGACATTGGCATAAGCGTGCATATGATCAATGCATCTATGGATGGCAGACATGAAGATCATCAATCCACTATTGTGGAAGTTGAAGGTAAAATTCATTTCAACAATGTTTCTATACTAATTGACCCAACAACTAGTCCGACTTATATTACTCCAACTTTAGTAGAAATTAACAAGTTAAAGAAGGTAAAACATGCTAAATCTTGGTTAGTACAACTAGAAACGAGGACAAAAATAAAGGTAACATGTTTCATTTCTGATTGTGAACTCAGTATAAATGGTCAAAGTACAAAGTAAAATTTGAACGTATTACCTGTGGGTTATTACGATATAATTATCGGAATGGACTGGTTAGAAAAACATAAAGTGACATTAAATTTTTATGAAAAATTATTTGTGTATAAAGATGAAAATAATATAGTCAAAACAATACAATGACTCAGAAAACCGATTTCTGTTAGGGAAATATTAGCAATGCAATTTAAGAAATTTATTAATAAGGGTTCACCAGTATGTGTTGTTCAAGTAACTAATCTCCTAGGGGAAAAAGGAAAACCAAGTTTAGAAGACTTTGCATTCCTACATGGGTTAAAAGATGTATTTGTAGAGGAAATATCAGAACTAACTCCAAGGAGAGAGATTGTTTTCTCTATCGATCTACTACTTGGATCTACCCCGGTGTCCAAGGAACCTTATAGAATGAGTATACATGAATTAAAAGAATTGAAAATTTAGTTATAAGAATTGTTAGATAAAGAGTATATCAGACCAAGTGTTTCACCTTAGGGAGCACCAATTTATTTGTTAAGAAGAAAGATGGAACTTTAAGACTTTGTATTGATTATCGACAACGAAATAAAATGACGATTAAGAATAACTATCCTTTACCTAGAATTAACAATCTCTTTGACTGGGTTGGAGGAGAAAAGATACTCTCTAAGCTATATTTGAGGTTTGAGTATCACCAAGTCAAGATAAAGGATGAAGATGTAAACAAAAAAACATTTAGAACACGTTATGGACACTATGAAATTGTAGTGATATCGTTTAGAATTACTAATGCATGAGCAACCTTTATGTGCTTGATGAATAGTATATTCATCCAATATCTAGATAAATTTGTGTTGGTTTTTATAGATGATATTTTAGTTTACTCAAAAAGTGAAGAAGAAGATGAAAAGGATATGAAGCTAGTACTATAGACTCTAAGAGAACATAAGTTATATGCTAAGTTTGATAAGTTTGATTTCTACCAATGAAAGATACATTATTTAGGGCATGCAATATCAAAAGATGGTATTGCACTGGACCCAAAAAATATTAAAGCTATTATGGAATGGACTATTCCTAAAGATATAGCAGACATAAGGTCATTTATGGGGATTACCAGTTATTGTCAGAGGTTTATCGAATGGTTTCTAGAATTTCATATTCGATTACATCACTACAAAAAAAGGGAATAAAATTTAATTGGTCGCAAAAATGTCAAGACATTTTTTAAAATCTAAAAGGACTATTAACAACAACACCTATCCTAAAAGTAGCAGATCCATATAAAGACTTTAAAATTTGTGTATATGCGAGTAAAGAGGGATTAGGAGGTGTGCTAACACAATATGGACACATCATCTATTATGAATCACGTAAATTGAAAGAACATGAAAGAAATTATGTGACTCACAATTTAGAATTAGCAGATGTGATTCATGCATTAAAAATGTGGCGACATTATTTAATGGGGAGAAAATTTCTAATACTAACCGACAATAGTGGTGTAAATTTTGTTCAATCAACCGGATCTCAATGCAAGACAAAAAAGATGGTTTTCCTTTTTAAGTGAGTTCGAATTTGAAGTACGATGCATCAAGGGTAAGGAAAACAAAGTTGCATATGCACTAAGTTAAAGGACTAGTGGGATATATGATTTAATTATCGACAAGGTATAAAATGATATCGAACATAGGATAAAATCTACAAGAACTAATGATGAAAATTACATCAAAACAACAACAAAATTGCAAGGGAATACATAAAATATGACCAACACATATCTGAGTATAGATAAAAATGGGTTGTTAAGGTTCAAAGACAGGTTATATGCACCTAACTCTATTGGTTTAAAGACAACAATTATTGATGAACTGCACAAAAAGACGTATTTTGGTCATCGAGAATACTAGAAAACGATAAGAACATTAAGGAAACAAAATTATTGTCCTAACATGAAAAACGAAACAATTGAATATTTTTCTAAATGTTTAGATTGTCAACAGGTAAAGGATGAAAATCAACATCTGACAAGTCTATTACAACCCCTTCCTATACCTGAATAGAAATGGGAGATTATTCATATGGAATTCATCACTGGTTTTCCTAAGACTCAAAGAAAAAATGACTCAATTATCGTAGTGATTGATAAACTAAGAAATCTCTACATTTTATACCTGTGAAATCTACTTACAAAGCGATTACTATCGTTGAAATGTTTTTGAAATAAATTTTTGGGTTTCATGTAATTCCTAAGATGGTGATTTCAGATAGATATGTCAAATATACATACAATTTTTGGAAAGAATTGTTTGCAGGTTTGGGTACTAATTTGAATTTTAGCACAAGTTACCATCCACACATAGATGGGAAAATATTAAGAACCAAACATCAATATAGCATAGAAAAACCTCAGGAAAAGTACTCAACGCCTTGAAAAAGAGAAAATCTCAGATAATAAGCCTCTTTGAGGGGGCAACCTCATTTTACCCCACTTAAATGTTCAAGTACAAGATGATTCAAAATGAAAATGTCTCCTTAGTATATATAGGAGACTAGGAGGTATAATTACAACTAATGGCCGAAAGACGACATAAATAAAATAACATTACTAATATAATATTCCCTAATTAAGGGGTAATGAGCCAATATTAGGGCTTAACATGCCCCTCCCCTTGATACAAGTGTTGTATGCAATGCTTGAGTAACTCTGGATGCTTCTATATAAAAGACTCATCTTCCCAAGTGGAATCTTTAGCTGAAAGTTTCCTCCATTTAATGAGATACTCTAAAATGGATCTATTCCTCAGCTGGTGAATTCTTGTGTCAGTGATGGCTTCAGGCTCCAATATGATTTTTCCTTCCTCGTCAAGTTCTA
>JZKD02S2120484.1:184291-236553 GCA_000966675.3 Picea glauca
TATGCTAAGTATAAAGAACAAAAGTCCCAATACATTATTTTATATATTATCAAAGAAATATATATGATACAATCGATCAGAAGATACTTGATAAAAACATACATATTTTTATTACAAACAATAGTTCAATGACCAACATTTTATAGTTTGGGTTTTCCATAGACCCAATAAATCCATATCTAGTCTAAACACAGATTTTAAAAGCTACATAAAACTTTTTGTGAGTGCGCGCATGGATTGGTTGAAGAGATATGGAACCCTCATAGCTTTTGTGGACATGCCACTTACATCACCAAGTGCATTGTATTTTCTCCCAACCTACAAAAGAGCCATACGACTATGTTAGTAACTTACTAATGTACAAACTGTTAAAGAATGATATAAATAAAAAGATTCAAAGTATACTTATATTGGATCCTGATTGCATATTGGATTTTCCACATTGCCTTGCAAATCATTTGACCTAGAACCCAGGAAGGGGAGTGGGTGCGTAATTCATCTGATGTGTTCCCTTGCGAGACAAAGGGATCCATCATCAGTTGAAATACATGTGAAATTAATTTATTTTTGAAATAAATAAAAGAAAAAATATACTTCCAATCAAGTTATGTACTTTGTTATCCATGTACATGTTTTTCATTATAAAGTATAGAGAACACTTACCCAAAAAAATACAAACTATAATCAAGAGGAAGATCATGCCAATAAACAATTTAATAGTGGGGTGGAGTTAATAAACTAAAACAATACCATTTAACCGATAAATATTACCTTGACAAAATTACCAAACCACATGCAGAAGGCCAAAAGGATACTATGGAGAATATAACTTTTTAAAGAAGAGAGTTACATGTTGCCTCCTGAGTACATATATGGATTTTGACACATAGGATACTTGTGGCAGAGAAAGTAATAAATTAAAAGGTAATTACAAATATGCACATAGCGGAATCATGGTAAGTATTTTATTTAATCGAAAAATCATTACAGAGACACTAAGGAGGCAATTCAGGTGCATAAAAGTTTCAGTAAAAATCTAACTTCATAGGTTAGAACATAAGAACACGGATGTATTCAAAAACATGTGATTTTCTTTAATTGAAATTCAAAGGATGATGTCTATACAGTTATACCAATTACAGACGAATGTTTAGGTTAGAAAAAAAATTAGAAAAAGCATTACAGATATGAATCAAAAATCCTTGACGGGACAAAGTCATGACTTTCCCACTCAAATAGATTGTATTTAAAGTTAAGAAACATAGTTAAACATGAATTGTATTTATAAGGTTTAAACAATATCGAGGTCTATCACAAATCCTTTAAAGGTGGATGGAGCTTCAAATATTTTGTCAAGCGATGGAATGCAAGCATAAGACTATTCGACCATGACTATTACACAGGGTCTACCTGATAGGCCTCTAAAAATGATGATCATTTTCTTAGACAGTAACCTCCAGACAAGGGTCGCGGGTGTAATGAACTCTGTACATACTTAAAAACAAACGAGAATATTTGCAGAGGGTTTAGCCTTTAGAAATGATTCTTTCAACTACAAGTGGACTAGGAAGGAGCTCGAAGGATTATGGGTTTGAAGATTGATAACCAGTAGAAAAAACACAATAACGTTATCAAACTGAGTGATAAACTTAAAGGGTTAACAAAACACATAACGGAATATTTAAGACAATGGAGTCTGGAACAAAACACCTATGGACGTGAAATTCATCATACGATATCAACTCTCAAAACAAAAAGAAAAGCATAAATAATACATTGCATAAAGTACATTTGCATAAATAATACTTTGCACAGAGAACACCTCGCATAAGGAATGCATTGCATAGTGAACATTTTTATCATAAATAATACATTTCACATACAATGCTTTCATAAGGAATACATTGCATAGTGAACATTTTAGAATAAAGAATACATTGCACAAATAATATTTTCATAAAGAATATCTTGGACATAGAAAGGAAGATTTAGAAAAAATAATTATCGTGCCTGTGGAAACCATGCCAGAGCTCCAATGCTACCATTCTCCATATATACAAACAATAACACCGGTCGCGGGGACAATGAAGTAAATATTATCTACTACCCAAGACTTATAAATATTATCTATAGAAAGAGTCAAAGGATCTTGTAATACATCACCTATTACATTTGCTTCTTGATTTTTCTCCTACTTTCCATCTCTTTGTTTCTTTGGAGCTCTGCAGTCTTTATTTAGATCTCCTTTCTTCCCACAATTCCAACACTTTATATTTCCAAATATGGATTTGGATCTGCCCTTCCTAGAATTCTCGCGGTTCACTAAGCACTTTCCTCTATCCTTTTGTTTTCCCTTATTCTCCATGTTTAACACATTACCTAATATATCACATGTTCTTTTCCATTGCATTTCCTTACTAACGATAACACCAAAAAAATCATCAAATTTTAAAGTATTTGAACTAAAGACAAAGTTACTTACAACCATGACCAAGCCATTCCATCTTTTTGGCAATGAGCATAAGATTATCAGAACCCTAACCACATCATCAAATTCCACTTTTACATAAATTAGTTGATTAGTAACTGTATTAAACTAATTTAAATGATCTGCAATAGACCCACCTTTTGACATATTCATATCAAATAATCTCTTCATTAGAAATACCTTATTGGAAGATGAGGGTTTTTCACACAGTTTAGCCAATGCATCCATACACTCCTTCGTTGTCATTTCTTTCAAAATGTTGAAATCCACTGATGCTTCTAGGCTCATATGTATCATTCCTAGTTCCTTTCTATCAAGAACCTCCCATTCTTCATCCTTCATGTTCATTGACATATTTTCTATTCTACCCAATGGTAGGAATAGATCCTTCTGATATAAATAATATTCCATCTGCATTTTCCATAAATAGTAGTTTTGGCCGTTACATTTCTCGACCCTAAACTTTTCATATTCCACCATTGTTCCCACTTGAACCAGGAACCCTCTTTTCCTATGAGTTACCTTTCTCTCTGATACTAGTTTTTATAAAAACAGGATTGCAGAGTAGTAAAATAAAACAAATGCGGAAATAAAACACAGAAGATGCACAATACAATAGAGACACATATATACATGGTTCACCTAGTTTGGGCTACGTTTGCTATATAAATTTCCAGGTCCTTCCTTTATTAGTATCAACGAAGGGATACAACCTACAACACACCCACTGTAACCTCATCTTCTTTCTCTCACAATATCCTCTGACTTGACAAGATATTTTAAACGACAATGGTTGAGTTATTTAGCATGAGTTAATTAACCATTTAGGAAACTAATGATTCTGATGTAAGAGGAAGAATTAAAGAGGAATTATGAAATCCATATAAACATATAAAAATCTAATCATAATCATGATGAACAACAAACCATAAAACACCAAAGTGATAACGGAGTTCGGCAATCTCGCCTACGTCTCTGGGTCTTTGTCTCAGTGGGTGAGGCTTTCTTATTTCTATTAAGATATTTAAAAGTAAATCTGAATAGTGCCAAAAGGATTACAAACTGATATGTTCTTTTTCTACAAAATCGCTAGAACCCAACAAAACTGACGACACTAAAAATGGATGACTGGAGCTCCCAGAAATGGCCCGCAAAGGTGCAATCCTCAATAGCTTCCCTGCATAAAAATGGTTTTTCCTTAATCTTTCAACAACATTTCTCTACTATGAACTATCCTCTATATCCTCAAGAGCCTCTATTTTATATATTCCTCAATTTGATAACCACCTCACAACTTTTCCCCAAGATCTGGGCTCAAAAAGGGCCCAAGATCTCCAAAAAATGTGCTAAATCCCACAAATCTACTAAGAAAATCAATAAAAAATCATAACATATAGTAAAAAACCTACTATATGAAAATAAATTTGGTGCAACCCCTTTTCTTAGGAGCTCCTTCTCACAGGGGTGCCTCCATGTGGCCAAGATCTAGAGATTGTGCGCTAGCCACCTACTATCTCAGCCCTGGTCTTATGGTGATGGCACATATGGCCAAGTGTTGTCCCCTCCACGTGCTAAATAGTTGAACTGCCCCCTCCGATGGTGTAGCCACCGGTCTAGTGCCTTGGTGGGCAGGCTAGCCCGATTGACCGGGCACTAACCATATCCGCTCTAACTGCTAACACCGGGTCATATGCATAAGTGCCAAAAAACGAGGGCTATCCCTTATCCACATCCATTCCAAGAAACCAACCAAGGGTATGGTCATATGATGTGGTCACATGGTAGGTTTTGCAACCGAGGTTGGAGTGTATACCAATAGATGCACCAACACAATACTAGAGTGGACCGTGGATACATTTCAAAGTCGTATGGGACCGCAACAGGGGTTGGGGCTAGGCCACAACCCTTTTCCGCTCGAACTACACCACCATTCAAAATTAAATACAAATGCAAATGTATAGTGATAATAAATACTCGGTAGGTGCGCTGGTAGCCTGGCCTATGTGAAGTCTATGCACCCATAGATGTCTAAGATTCGAATCCGGTGGATTCTAAACAAATTTTTCAAAAAATATTAACCAACAAATGGGTTCCACATGGAAGCCCATGTCTGGGCAACATGGCACTGTACCATACGATTTTAGTACTTCCACGTGTCAGTGCTAGATTTTTCCACATCTTCCATCCATGTGTCTGTCACTTCACATGCCACGTAAGCATTGTACAGATGTGCCACATGTCACTCTTACAGTGGTGACACATGTCACTCCCTGATTGGCCCACCTATCTTTCCATGTCAATGCCAACTGTACCTTTCCATGTCAGCAATACGACCATATGACCTGTACAATCAACTTCCACGTGGCACTATACATACTGTACGGACTGTACAATCATGATTTTGTTTTGCCTTTTGGCCATATGAACAAACCACGATATCTGGAGCATATGATGTATGTTTGATCCCGTTCAAGTTGCGTTGGGTTTATATCAACGAGGTATGCACACACATCTATTTTGAATCCATTCTAATAAATTTGATTTTTAGGCCTTTCTGGACCCAATTTGGTTCTGAGATCCAGTTCTGGATTACACATTCCCACTAAAGACATTTTGGTCCCCAAAAGATTACTGACTAGTCATCAAGTTCAGGATAGACCACCTGACTTGTTCCCTGTCTTTAAACTTTGTCATGTGCACCTGTCTCATCAAGATCAACTGTAAAACAATCAGGATAATTGAGAGCATTTTTTATCCATTTGTACCCTGCCACATCTTACTAAAGCCAATATCATCCATGTTGACAACATTAGTAATGATAGCATCAAAAATATGACTACAAATGAGCTCATATGTTTATAATACCTTCACAGCATTATCTTATCTTGAAGAAAACTGTCATTGATTTTCCATTCTACAATCATCTCTTGTTATTTTTTAATATCAAATACTTTATTTGAAACAGTTATATGTGTGTTGCTTTGATGATAAAACTTTCTTAATTGTTCCATATTTTGAAGATATTTATTTTCCTTTAAATGATGAGCATGAACAACATATTCTTGACCTGATTTGATTAAGTGAGATTGATTCCTTTCCCTGTAGAAGATTTCTTTACGATCATACAAGTAAGGAATACCTAATACCATTCCACATTCATTGAGTAGCACCACATAACATGTTAACTCGTCCACAAACTTAGATGAAATTGTGAATTTTAATGTGCATTTCTTTGTTATGTGAAATTGATGATTGTTGCTTATCCATTTAAGTGTGTAAGGATTATGATGCATATGTGTTTTTAATCCCAATTGCTTAACCAATTCCTTTGAAATCACATTAGATTGAGATCCACTATCTATTAATGTGTTGACCTTAGTGTGCCTCATGATGACCCTTATGTGAAACAATTTACTTCTGGAATCAAATCCATCACCAGTTTTACCTGTCAAACCAGCCAATGAGACTTTAGATTCATCAATTGAATATGATCCCAAGTCCATGGGTCATGTTGTTGTTGCAATTGTTTGCCTCACTTTATTTTATTTGAACCACTTCGGTCTCATCTCGGGATGAAATTTCCAACAAAGGTCCTCATCATGCCCCTCTTTCTTGCAATGCTTACAAGAGGGCTTCTCTTCCTTTCTTGCCACTGAATTTTCCTTCTTGCAATTCTACCTCTTTTTTTTCTCTTTCCTTGAAGATGATTCCCCTATTACACGAACCCCTGTTTTCCCTGCTTCAATGTATGTCACTTGAACAAAAACCTCATCAAGATTAGGTCCAAACATGAATACAATATTTTGAATGTGTGCAGGTAAACCCCCTATATACTTCATAAGATTTTCCTAGGTATGTAAAGGAATATCTCACATCAATGCCATTTTACGAAAGCCATTTGTGTATTCTTTCACTATTTGTGATTTTCTTAGTTCAAGAGATTGTCATTCAATTAACGCTTTCTCTTTATAACCCAAAGGATAGAATTTCTTTCTAAGTGCGGAAATAAAACTTTTCCATGATGGAAACACATTACCCACTTGTTGCATGCCATTTTGCAACTTGCTTAGCCACCATATGAGTGATGTTCCTGCAAGTCTAAGTGATTCCAACTTGATCTGAGTTGCCTCATCCTTGATTTGTTGCACACTGACATAAACTTCCATATGTATAACCCAATTACCAAGTCTCTCTACATTTACTTCACCATCATACATAGGTAATTGAAATTTCACATCAAGTTTTAGTAAAGGCATTTATTGTTTATGTTTATGAACATGTTTTCTTGCGGTGCTTTTAGAACTTGAAATTGAAGAAAAAGGAGAAGAAGGAGGTCAGTAAGGAGGTGAAGGAATAATTTGAGGAGGTTCCTCTCGTTATTCACTTTTGAACTTTGAATATTCACCTAAATTTAGTCTCTTCCATTCCAAGTAATCCTCATACAAAACCTTCATCATCTCCGACACGGGGAAGAAATTTTTTCAAAACTCTTTCTCCTCCTGAGAAAGTCCCTCTTCCGATCCAATCTTCTTGCTTTGAGAATTTATATTTATCAATCAAATAAATGGATTCTCTTCAACAATCTCTCCTTCACCACAATGTATATTTTCCCTGGTAATCATGCAAACTCAAAATCCAAATGTCAACCTTCTCTAATACCACTTGATCCGACAAAATCTTTTCAGTGACAATGGTTGAGTTATTTATCATGAGTTAATTAACCATTTGGGAATATAATGAAAGAGGAAGAATTAAAGAGTAATTATGACATCCATATAAACATATATAGATCTGAACATAATCATGATGAACAACAAACAATAAAACACCAAAGTGATAATGGAGTTCAACAATCTCGCCTACATCCCCGGGCATTTAGCTCAGTGGGTGAGGCTTTCTTATTTATGTTAAAAGATTTTAAATTACATCACAATAGTGACAAAAGGATTGCAAAATGATATGGTATTTTTCTACCAAATATTTGGAACCCAAAAAAACTAACGACACTGAAAACGGATGACCGGGGCTCCTAGAAATGGCTCGCAAAGGTGCATTCCTCAATAGCTTCCCTGCATAAAAATGGATTTGCATCAATATTTAAACAACATATATCTACTCTAAACTCTCATCTATGGATTCAATAGGCTTTGGTTTATATAGGCCTGAAGTTGGTAACCATGTCACAACTTCCCCCCAAGATCTGGCCTCAAAAAGGAACCAAGATCTCCCCAAAATGGGAAAAATCCCACAAATCTGACGAGAAAATCAATAAAAATTCATATCATATAGTAAAAAACACACTACATGCAAATAAATTCGGTGCATCCCCCTTTCTTAGGCACTCCTGGTCACATTGGTGCCTCCATGTGGCCAAGCACTAGAGATTGTGCGTTGGCCCCTTGCTATCTTAGCCCTGGTCTTATGGTGATAATGCATATGGCCAAGTGTTGTTCCCTCCATGTGCTAAATAGTTGAAATGGACCCCCGAAGGTGTAGAACCTATTTTATATCTTTGGTTGGTGGGCTAGCTTGACCGACTAGGTGCTATACATATATGTGCTAACTGTTAACACCAGGTCATATACATAGGCACTGAAAAACGGGGGCTATCCCTTATCCACATCCACGCTAAACAACCAATGAAGGGTATGGTCATATGTTGTGGTTACATGGTAGTTGTTGCAACCGAGGTTGGAGTGTATACCAATAGACGTTCCAACACAATACTAGAGTGGACCATGGTTACATTTCAAAGTCATATGGGACTGCGCCAGGGGATGGGGCTAGGCCCCAACCCTTTTCTGCCAAAACTACACAACCACTCAGACTTAAATACAAATGAAAACATATAGTGGTAATAACTAATAAGTAGTTGGGATAGTATCCTGGCCTACATGAATTATATGCGCCCATAGAGGTCCAAGGTTCGAATCTGGTGGACTCCAAACCAAATTTGCAAAAACTATTAACCAACGAATGGGTGCCATGTGGAATCCCATGTATGGGCCATGTGGGACCGTAGCATATTCTGATAGTACTAACATGTGTCAGTTCTCAATTCGTCCACATCTTCTAGCCACGTGTCTTCCACATCACATGCCACTGTATCTTCCATTGTACCTTCCATGTAAGCATCATACAGACATGCCATGTGTCACCCTTGCAATGGTGACACATGTCACTACTTTATTGGCCCACCTGTTGGTCCATGTCAGCGCCAAGTGTAACCTACCACATCAACAGTATGGTTGTACAACCTATATAGCTAGCTGCCAAATGGCATTGTACAGACTGTACGATCATCATTTTTTTTTCTTGTTTGTCCAAAAGAAAAGAATAGGATATCTGGAGCATACAATTTCCCTTTGATCCCATACAATTTGCCTTGTGTTCGTATCAACGAGGCCTACAAGAATGCCTGTTTTAAATAAATTCTGAGCATTTTGATTTTTAGGCCTTTCTGGACCCAATTTGGTCCCAAGATCCAATTCTAGATCATCCTTGCTCAAAATACAATATTCACAATGATACATAGCCGCAATACATTTCCCTCATAAAAAAGGGTTTCCTTCTAGGAAAAAAAACCTTAACATAACTTCCATCGTCAGATCTGCAACTATATAATGAACAGTCGATATTTACAATGAAATTACAATATACATTTACAAGGCAATTTTTTCTTTGGGGGCTTCACCCCCAAACCCTGCATAGGGGGTAAACCCCCTCTGAACTTCCTCACATGGAGGAGTGTACAATATTCTGGGGCTTAAAGTATTCATGGGGTATAAATATTTATGAAAACAAAGACCTTTGAATGTAAAATATAATTAGGCTCCACAACCAACAATATCCCACTTCGAGACTGATCTCAAGAACTCCACCGTTGTTGTATCTTCTTGACTACGAACCTTATTGACGTAGCCGAACTCCTCGAAGCACATCCGCTTCCTCAGGACATTCTTTCGTTCACGGCCCGAAGAACTCAAAGGTTCCTCTGATTCCCTATCGGGAATCTTCCTTACCCACAACAACTCTCCAAGTGATCTCCCTTAGTGATCGGGAAATCAGAATTTCCAGCTTCGCAAGTTCATTGTCTATCTCTCCTGGGCGGCATGGAGAAATTTCCTTCTTCTCTGCTATAGAAAGCAAAAGAATATTCCTTCTCTGATACCACAACTGACGCAACCGCACTCCTCGGAGCACATCTGCTTCCTCAGGACCTTCTTTCGTTCACAGCCCGAAGAACTCAAAGGTTCCTCTGATTCCCTATCGGGAATCTTCCTTACCCAAAAAAAATCTCCAAGTGATCTCCCTTAATGATCGGGAAATCAACACTCGCAGCTTTGCAAGTTCACTGTCTATCTCTGGGCTCTTGAATCCCCGATACCCGATATGGTATGCCACCTGTCCTCCACTAACCCTGACTGTGGCCCACACGACTCTTCCATCGGGATATCGCATTTCACGATTCAGATGTGCAAAATTTTCTTACCTTTGAAAATCCCGATTCTCCGAACCCTGACTTACTGGGATCTCCTGACACGCGTCCTCACTAATGGACGGTTTTGAGCCTGTCAGGATATCGCAGATCACGATATTGCAATTCTCGTTGCACAAGTTTGGAGTTTCAACTTACGACTCTACAATACACGATACCACGTGTAGATCCGATGGCTCCTTTTGACTCAGATTGACGGCTCGGCTTCCTCCGAAGATTTGAACCTCTTCCACCCTTACACTGTAACCTCCCTGCACCTCCATGAGATACAACGGCCCACGGAACTTCGTGAAACCTCGTCAAAGGATTTCGACCATCTTCTCTTCCCTTTGTGAATCCACGAAAATGAAGAAGTGTCTCCCCACGAGACTCGTTCACCTACTCGCCAACCTGCGACGCTTCCTTCGGACTTCAAATAGCAGCTTCCCCTCAGTTTATCCTTCAGTGAATTCGAAGGCCTACTCCTCCTGATATTTTCCAGACTTCAGTCTTCTTGGAAACCTCTTGCACGCACTCCTTGCGGCAACCCTTCAACCTCGACCGAGTGTTGAAGTCTCTCGACTCTGCGCACTCCTATAACAATAGTCTTTCAGCTTCCCTGCTCAGGTTCGTAACCCTGATATTTTCACCTAGCCTGCGTACTCCTTGCACGGCACTGTGCCTAACTGCACCCTCAAGATGAATGAGAACAAAAGCTAACTCTAGTTGAACCCATTTTTCAACGCACTCCTTGCGGACACTTCAACTGCACTCCTTGCAGGAAGTCTCTGGCTCAAACAGAGAAACAATTGAAACTCATTCTCTCACCCTCTCAGACTTCAGTTCAACCATGAAATCACATACATAGAATATAACAACAAATGTAACCAGGAAGCAACCATTCATGAGCACAACATCAATACATAGAGAAACAACACAAACCATGAAATTGAATCAATCTTCTTCTATTAATTCAAATGTATGTACATGGGTGTTCTTCATACAATTCTCTGCTTGCTCTTCTTGCTCTTCCTAGGTTGATTATTTTTACAATGATACAATGAGGGTGTCTATATCCGTTTTCCCTCTTAGACTCTAAAGCTATCAAATCTAGAATTAAAATCCTATCTACCAACATTAACTACATTAAATTCTGACTATCTATCTAAGGATGAGAGCTATCCTCTCAAGTTCCATTACAATATACAAGTGCGCCATCTCTTAAATGAGTCATTTAAGATCACGCAACAATCCCAAGGAATTTTCAAAATTTGTGTTGGTTTATCCAGCTGTCTTTCCACTTCCGCACTGGCTTGCTTGATGTGCTGGCAATGCTCCTGCATCACTTATCAGCCCTGGAAAATTTCTAATCTTCACCTTCATGCTTGAATACCAACTAAAACTGAGCAGGAACTCAGTTTCTCCCTGGTTACTCCCTTAGTTAACATGTCTACAAGATTCTGTCTAGTGTGTATCTTTTCCAACTTCAAATGTCCATCTTCCAAGAGAGATCGTATAAAATGGTACCTAAGATGTATATTCTTAGTATTCGAGTGGAAGGATGAGTTCTTTGCAAGATGAATGGAACTCTCATTGTCACAATACAACCTGTTATTCTCCTTCTTCTTTCCAAATTCCTCCATAAACCTATGAAACCAAATCATTTCTTTACTAGCATCTATAGTAGCAACATACTCTGCTTCTGTTGTTGAAAGTGAAAAAACCTTTTGCAGTTTCGAAATCAAACTTACTATTGTTCCACCTATATTAAAAACATACCATGTGGTGCTCCTCCTGCTATCTTTATCACCTGCCATATCTGAATCAACATATTCCTGTAGAATAGTGTCTGAACCTTCAAAACATAATTCATGAGTAGAAGTACTTCTCAAATACCTGAGAATCCACTTTACTCCCTCCCAATGTTCTTTACTTGGATTGTTCATATACCTGCTCAAAACTCCCACCGCATGTGCCATATCTGGTCTAGTGCAAACCATCACATACATTAGGTTGCTAATTGTTGATGAATAAGAGACCCTGGACATGTATTATATCTCCTCTTGTGTCTTGGGACACATTTCCTTAGTTAATTTAAAATTCCTGGCCAAAGGTGTACTAACTGGTTTTTCATTCTGCATTCTAAACCTTTCCAACACCTTCTCTATGTACTCACACTAAGACAATGTCAATTTGTGATTTTTTCCTTCTCTTGTCATTTTCATACCAAGGATTTTCTTTGCAACACTCAAATCCTTCATCGCAAATGAATTAGATAATTTATTCTTGAGCATATTTATATCCTGCATATTAGACCCCGCAACAAGCATGTCATCTACATGCAATAGTAAGATAATATAACTTCCATTTTATATCCATTTAAAGTAAAAAATGTGATCATAATGACATCTACTATAACCTTGTTCTGTCATAAACCTATCAAACTTCAAATACCACTTCCTTGGAGCTTTATTTAGGCAATACAAGATTTTCTTCAACCTGCATACCAAATTCTCTTTCCCTTTGACGCCATACCCATGTGGTTTCTGCAGATACATCTCTTCCTCTAAATCCCCATGGAGAAAAGATGTTTTTACATCTAACTATTGAAGATGCAAATGTTCTACTACCACAAGGCTTAAAATACTCCTAATTGAAGTCATTTTAACAATAAAAGAAAATATTTCATCAAAATCTATACCTTTCTTTTGTGCAAGCCCCTTTACAGCACGTCTAGTCTAGTACCACTTTTTTCCTCCATCTTCTTCCTTCAACTTGTAAAACCATTTACTATGTAATGTTATTTTTCCTGCAAGTATCTGAACCAAATCCCAAGTCTAGTTATTTACTAGGGAATCCATTTCCTCTTTCATTCCTTTCTCCCACTTGTTTTTGGTGTCTACCTGCATTGCATATTCATAACATTCTGGTTCACCATAATAAATCAACAATAGATAATACAATGAAGGAGAGTATCGTTTAGGGGGTCTACTTAATTTGTTAGAGTTTCTAACAACACTTGCAGGAGTTTGAGGTACCTATTGCTTCTGTTGTTGTACATTTTCATTTTCTGGTTCCTTTGGAATTTCTTTTTCAGTGATCTCATCAAGCATTGTGTATTCTTTTTCTTTTATCCTTCCCTACAACTGATATTTTTACATGAACTTCTCATTCAATATGACATCTCTAATCCTAATGATTTTGTGATTTTCATAATCCCATAAGAGATAACCAAAATCATTAACACCATATCCAATAAAGGTACACTTCTTGGATTTTTCCTCAAGCTTTGTTATATTTTCTTTATCCATATGGAAAAATGATTCACAACCCAAAGTCTTCAAAAAATAATAGTTTACACTTTTACATGTCCATGCCTCCTCTGGAATTATACCATTAAAAAAAGATTGAATTTCCTTTCTTTATTAAGTAAACACCATTATCTAAAACATCTTCCCATAACTACAAGGGCAAATGAGCATGAAATCTCATACTCCTTGCACTCTCCATGATTGTCATGTTCATCCTTTCTGACACACCATTTTCTTGTGGTGTTCCTGGAACTGTCTTCTCTCTGAGAATCCCATGATATGAACAACAATCATTAAACTAATTGCTACAATATTCACCTCCATTGTCTAATCCGAGACACTTCAACCTTCTTCCTATCTCATTCTCAACCAAATATTTCCATTTCTTTAAAGTATCAAAAACATCATATTTTTTTCAAATGCAATGATCCAAAAAACGAAGGTATTACTGATAAATCACAATTTAGTTTAATGTACTTTTTGCATCAAATCGTTAAGAATGAAAAATACGTAAACTTGTTATCTTGTTTCTGGAATATCAAATGTGACTTCTACTTAATGCTTATTAATGTATAAAGAGATCAACCATTAATATACATGTTTCAAATGAAGAGAATAGAACAGAAAAACAAAAAGAGAAATAGAGACAAGAGGTTGATAATGGAGTTCACCAATCGTTAGCTACGTCTCCGGGCCCACTTCCAAGTGGAGGACCTCTTTATTTCGCTTTAAAATGCTCAAAGTTCTCTTACAATGATATTTGTTGTTACATTACATGCTTCATGTCTCATGTACAAGACCGTCTTTCTTAGATTCATGCATGCACCATCAAAATCCTCTCAACAACATGAGAAAAACGCCTCTCAAAACATAAGAAAAGACCAAAAATTACAAAACTGCTCCTTCAAAACCCTGCATAAAAAAGTATCCTACAAGCTTCAAAAAGCCTAGTTCTTATAGTTTTCTAGGCTCAGATGAGGAATCCAAACTTCCCTCAATATCTGGCCTCTTTCTGGGATCAAATCCCCCTTCAAATGGCCTCAAAATCCTCAAAAAACCACTTTCTAGTCATAATATCAAGCAACTAATTAAAAATTTACAAAACAGGCTTAAAAACCCATTTTTTCTAAAAAATCACATAGTAAGCCCCAAGACACGGTGTGTGCCCCCTTTACCAGGTCATATGGGGCCACATGGCCAAGTGCCAGTGCTCCAAGTGCTATGCGCCAGCCCCCTTAACTGTTAGCTCCTAGTTTTGGGGCACCTTCCATGGGATCTGGGCTAATCTGCCCTTGGGTGAGCCCATAATTAGCCCTTGGACATGCTCCTGTAATGAAACCACATGGTGGGGCTTATTCCTATCCCCCTTGTGCCCTCCTTTGTATATTTGACCCCAAAACTATAGGAAAGTGGGTTTTTTTTCATAAATTTGAATTTTGGCAGGTTGGTAATTGAACTTTTCCAAAGACTTGGAACTAGCCATGGGTCAGAGGTTTGAATCCCATGGACCTCCAAATACTTTTTACATGCCAACTAGTAGTGAAGTGCCATGTGGCTACCCATGTCTGGGCCATGTGGCATTTATTCATTTGCCAGTTGACCATTGACTTTTGCCATAGAAGAATTTGATTGTCATGTGATAGTTTTCACATCCGGAGTCTGTTTTGAGGAAATGAATATATGGTCGGGATCAACATGACGATTCGATCACGATGGAATTGGTTTCATCCAATTATGAGAACTTTGATTTTTGAGCATTTTCTGAGCCTGGGGAGCCTCCTGGATTATTCCTCCCCACTTTGGAAGCTTTTGGACCACCAAAAGTTTGCTCTTACTCAGGTGAGAAGTGAGGGCACTGCCTCCCCACTTTGTCCTGTATCATCCATCCTCTTTGCTGGGATAATGATCACCTGACTAATCACAACAAACATGAAAACTGAGATAGCATTGTTTATCAAAGTAATCATTTCATTTATCGCACAACCATCTACATTATTTGTCGCACTTTGCAGCCATACACAACTAAACAACAACAAACTAATCAACAATACTGAGTATGCGAATAAAAATGAAAAAACATCCTTCCCCTTCTGAACATGAACAATAATCAAATTATGTAACTGAACCTCATGTTGTACCTTGGGTGACACTTCATGACTGTTAGAAACATACTGAACCATTTCATGTTTAGCATCACAAACTTCATGTTTTGTTACAGACATCAGTGTTAAACTTTTGCTTGCATTTACCATTCTTTTTAACTGCCCTGTAGCTGCAAAGAACCTATTAGTTTTCATGCGATGAACACGAACAATGTACTCCTTCCCATCTTTATTGAAGCAATATTTATTTTCCTCCCTATAGAATATGACTTTCCTATCATAAAGGTATGAGCTTCCCAATACAATTCCACATATGTCCAGTGACACTATATCAAGCTCTACTTCATTAACATAATTAGAAGTGATTGCAAACTTGATTTTACATTCCTTGGTTACCTGTAAATTGTTATCACCACATATCCATCCCAATGGATATGGTTTAGGATGTGACTTAGTTTCAAGTCCCAAGTTATTCACAACATCTTCACTAATTAGATTGACTTGTGATCCACTGTCTACAAGAGTATCAACTTTAACATTATGTGTTATAACCCTTATGTGGAAAAGTTCATTCCTTTTACACTCATCATTTTCATCAACTTATCTAGAAGAGATAGAACTTGCAACAAAATTTATACCTCAGATTCCCATAGCTACAACTTGTGTCTCATCACCGGAATCTGATCCAAGATTCACTTTAACTGTCGTGGTTGTGGTATTCTTCCTTCCGTGGTTGGAAAACTTCTTTGGCTTTAATTCAGGATGTAATACCCAACAACGATCTTCATCATGGCCTACTTTCTTGCAATGCTTACAAGTAGGCTTCTCCTCTCTTGCTGTGGCTATCTTCTTCTCTTTCCTTTTATCTACATCCTTTCTTTGCCAAGAATCTGTAGAAACACTATCACCAACATTCCCTTTACTTGATTCAATGTGAATATCTTGTACACATACTTCATCAAAGTTAGAAGGATTTAACATAATAATAGTGTGCTTAAGATAAGAATGCAAACCACCAATATATTTTAGGAGTGTCTCTTGTGTATATAATGGAATGCCCAAATTTAAATCTTTCTTACTAAATATTTGAGTATATTCTTGTACACTTTGACCTTTTGATTTCCTTAAACATTGCCAATTCATCATTTCTTGTTGCATGTAAGTTAAAGGGTAAAATTGTTGTTTTAATGCAATAACAAAATCATTCCATGAAGAGATTGGTTTACCACTTTTCTTATGATTATATCTAGTTTTGTTTTCCCACCATATGAGAGTTGTGCCTCCCAATTTGAGACTTGCTAGTTGGATCTTAGTTTCATCATCAACAATCTTTTGTATCCTGCAATAGACCTCTAATTGTCTCACCCAATTATCTAGCTTTTYTGCATCTAATTCACCATCATAAGTGGGTAATTGAAACTTTACATCTAACTTTAATAACGACATATAAGAAGAATGATGAGTTTTTTTCTTATCCTTGGAGGAATGTACACTTGCTTCATTATTATATGATGAGGATGAAGGAGAATAAGGTTTCGAAGGTCCACCACCTCCAACTCCTCCTTCTGCTCTTACCGAAGATTCACCTTCTTCAACTTCTGGATTCCTTTGCTGACCTCTTTCATGGTAAATATCCTCTACCATGGCTTGCATTAATTTAAAGGCCTCGAAGAAATCATCTTCAGATTTGAAGCGACCCAATTTCCATGGCGAAGACATCTCTTGCTTATGTGGTCGCCTTTGAATCTTTGTGTCAAGAGCCTCAAGTTGGCCTTCTCCTCGCTTGAGTTTTTCTCTCGTGAGCATCCAATGATTTCAATTCCTGCCAAACCTTCACAACCAAATTCTCTGATACCATAAACTTGATCCAAAAAAATGATGGTATTAGTGATAAATCACAAGTTAGTTTAATGTACTTTTTGCATCGGATCGTTAAGAATGTGAAATACGTAAACTTGTTATCTTTTTTGCGGAATATCAAATGTGAATTTTACTTGATGCTTATTAATGTATAAAGAGATCAGACATTAATATACATGTTGCAAATGAATAGAATAGAACAACAAAACAAAAAGAGAAATAGAGACAAGAGGTTGATAACAAAGTTCACCAATCATTGGCTACGTCTCTGGGCCCGCTTCCAAGTGGAAGACCTCTTTATTGCTCTTTAAAATGGTCAAAGTTCTCTTAAAATTCTCTTTGATGTTACATTACATGCTTGATGACTCCTATACAAGACCTCCCTTCTCAGATTCATGCATGCACCATCAAAATCCTCTCAACAACATGAGAAAAATGCCTCTCAAAACATGAGAAAAGACCAAAAATTACAAAACTGTTCCTTCAAAACCCTACATCAAAAAGTCTCCTACAAGCCTCAAAAAGCCTAGTTATATTGTTTTCAAGGCTCAGATGAGGAATCCCAACTTCCCTCAAGATCTAGCCTCTTTTTTGGATCAAATCCCCCTTCAAATGGCCTCAAAATCCTTAAAAACCCACTTTCTCGTCATTATATCAAGCAATTAATTAAAAATTTACAAAAAAAGTCTTAAAAACCCATTTTTTCTAAAAAATACACAGTAATCCCCCAAGATAGGGTGTGCGCCCCCTTTACCATGTCACATGGGGCCACATGGAGAAGTGCCAGTGCTCCAAGTGCTATGCGCCATCCCCCTTAACTGTTAGCTCTTGGTTTTGGGGTTCCTTCCATGGGATCTGGGCTAATCTGCCCTTAGGTGTGCCCAAAATTAGCCCTTGGATGCACTCCTATAATGAAACCATGTGCTAGGGCTTATCCCTAGCCCCTTTGCACCCTCCTTTGGATATTTGACCCCAAAACTATAGGAAAGTGGGTTTTTTTTCATAAATTTGAATTTTGGCAGGTTGGTAATTGAACTTTTCCAAAGACTTGGAGCTAGTCATGGGTCATAGGTTTGAATCCCATGGACCCCCAAATACTTTTTCCATGGCAACCAGTAGTGAAGTTCCACGTGGCTTCCCATGTCTGGGCCATGTGGCATTTATTCATTTGCCAATTGACCATTGACTTTTGCCATAGAAGAATCTGATTGTCGTGCGATATTTTTCACATCCAGAGTCTGTTTTGAGGAAATGAATGTATGGTTGGGATCAGTGCAATGAGCCAGTCGTGATGGAATTGGTTTCATACAATTATGAGAACTTTGTTTTTAGATCATTTTCTGAGCCCGGGGAGCCTCCTGGATCATGCAATAAACCCAAGTTTTTTTAGTGGCATCATCAATAAAAGAAACATAATAGAGAGAGCTACCAAGAGAGGATACCCAATCTGGTCCCCATACATCTATATGCACAAGATCTAACATTTCACTCTTATTTTATTTTCTGACACTGAGAAATATGACTTTCTTCTGTTTTCCATAAACACAATGCGCACATAAATCCAATTCAATTTTTTTAAGATCTCACAAAAAATTTATTTTGTGAAGTATTTGCATCCCCTTCTCACTCATGTTTCCAATCCTATGATGCCACAATTTTGTATAAACTCCTGTAGAAGCTAAAGAGATAGAAGATTCAATATTACTCGTACATAAATACAATGTGCCCACCTTGTCTCATTTTTCTATCACCAATGATCCTTTGGTGACCTTCCACACCTTCTTTGTAAATATTGATATACAACCTTCACTTGCCAACTACCCTGTTGAAATTATATTTTTCCTTAAATCCGGAACATGTCTTATCTCTTTAAATAACCATTGGTTTCCATTCCTTTTATTTATTTTTACCTTTCCCATTCCAACAATTTTTCATGGTGCATCATCACCCAAATGAACTTGCCCAAAATCACCTTGAAAATAATCTAGAAAATGTTTCCTATGGGGTGTGGCATGGAATCAATACCCTGAATATACTACCCAAGACTCATAAATATTATCTACAAAAAGAATCAAATAATTTTGTAACACATCATTTGTTACATTTTCTTCTTGATTATGCTCACATTGTACATATCTTTGTTTCTTTGGAGATCTGCAATCTTTCTTCGGATGTCCTTTCTTCCCACAATTCCCGCACTCTATCTTTCAAAAATTTGGATTTCGATATGCCCTTCCTATAATTCCCACGTTTCCTTGAGCCCTTTCCTCTATCATTTTGTCTTCCCATGTTCTCCATGTCTAATGCATTACTTGATGTCTCACCTATGATTTTCCGTCGCATTTCCTAACTAAGGATAACACCAACAACATTGTCAAATTTTCAAGTATTTGAACTAGAGACAAAGTTACTTATAATCATGACCAAGCCATTCCATCTTTCTGGAAATCAACACAAGATTAGAAGAGCCTTCACCTCATCATCAAATTCCACTTTTACATAACTTAGTTGATTAGTAACCGTATTAAATTCATTTAAATGATATGCAACATACCCACCTTATGACATATTGATATTAAATAATGTCTTAAATAGAAATACCTTATTGGACGTCGAGGGTTTTTCATACAGTTTAGCCAATGCATCCATCATCTCCTTTATTGTCATTTCTTTCAAAATATTGAAATCCACCAACGTTTCTAGGATTATCTGTATCGTTCCTAGTGCCTTTATATCAAGAAACTCTCATTCTTCATCCTTCATGGCCATCGACTCATTTTCTATTCCACCCAATGGTAGGAATAGATCCTTATGATAGAAATAATCTTCCATCTACATCTTCCATAACTGGTAGTTTTGGACTTTAAATTTATCGACCCTAAACTTTCCATATTCTACCATTTCTCCCACTCGAACCAGGAACCCTCTTTTCCTATGAGTTACCTTTTGCTATGATACAAGTTGTTAGAAAAAAAAAATCATAGAGAAATACAATAAAACAATTGCAGAAATAAAACACAGAAGATACACAATACAATAGAGACACAAATATATGTGGTTCACTGAGTGTGGTCTACGCCCACCAGATAAATTCCTAGGTCTTTTATTATTATCCAACAAATCAAGGGATACAACCTACAACACACCCATTGTAGCCTACTCTTGTTTCTCTCACAGTCTTCTGTAAATCCAACAATGGTATAGTATGGTATTGTAATTAATTGGAATGTTGTGTATGCTGGAAACATGCCAACCAATTTCCAATGGGGTCACATGCACACACATTTCATATATATTAGGAATGTGCATGTACGCACACTCTTTTGAGAAAAACCTGTGTAATTGGTGGATCTAAATATAATGATTTTGTCTAACTTTTTGAGATATGTTATATATACGAGCATACCCATAGAGGTGAGAGGGAAATGTGTGTAGAGTGTGTGAGAAATACACAATATTGTGGAGTGTAGTCTGTATGTGAGGAGAGGATGGTTGTATTCCTATGATGGCTATTGTAATTCTCCCTTGAATAATAATAATATCGATTATCATTACCTCGTGGTTTTTTCTCGCATTGGGTTTCCACATAAATCATTGTAACAATTGTGTGATTCTTGTTCTTGGTTTAATATTGCTTGCTTACACTATGGTTTTATGCACTATTTTTTCTTTCACTGCCTCAAAAGTGCTATAAGAGCAGGTAGAGTAGGTGTGACAAGTGATCCAAGGATAATTGTGTACAAGTTTCCAATGAACGCAAAAACCTTTGGTCATGTTTTGGCACGTAAGTACAAGCGGACCTGAGTACTGAGGAGCCCAGATATGTTTTTGTGAACAAAAGGCATTATCAAGTGATCTTTAGCACATCGATGCTCCCTAGGGAGTGTTAGAGGCGCACTAACGCTCCAACACTTAATAAATAAGAATTTTCCCACTACAATGCACCTGATTCATGCACCACAGAGTGCCAAAAAATCATCCCTCCCTTTCCACACTCACATAGTGTTATCATCCAACAAGGCACAACTCCCGCAAGTGTACATGAGTGTCGATATAAAAAAGTAGCGCTAAAATAAATTTTTTGTGAATAGTATGAAGTGATAATATTTGGTTTTTGTCCTATTATGCATAAGACAATGCCGTGAGCTTTAAATAATACATGGTCATGGTCTTTTGTCTTATTACGAACTTATGGAGAATCGATTTCTAAAAAATGTGATTTTTTTCTTAATAAATGGTAAAAGGGTTGTTTAATAAAAGGTGAGGTCGACCTTCTATATTTTGTAAAAAGGGTTTTGATGTATAAAATATTTTTTTTCAAAACCTTTTTATTAAATATTTTAGTGTTTATACCATTATTCCTCCACATTTGAAAAGGCTCAGTTTTATAAGAAGTTGTTTTGGAGTTTTGTGCTAATGGAGAAAGTGCAGGGTTCTAAGTTTGACATAGAGAAATTCAGCGACGAGAATATATTTGTGCTATGGATCCTCAAGATGCGGGATCTTCTTGTGCAACAAGGATTGAAAAATGTGTTGTCTAGAAAGAAAAAGAAAAAGTCAAGCATGACAAATGAACACTAGGAAGATTTGGATTTAAGAGCCCTCGGTACCATTTGTTTGTGTCTAGAAGATGAAGTGTTTCTTAACATCGTTGAAGAGGAGACAACAACAGGTTTGTGGAACAAAATGGAGAGTCTGTATATGACAATGTCCTTGATGAACATAATATTCTTGAGGAGGAAGTTGTACAAATTACGAATGAAAGAAGGAAAACAAATCGACGATCACTTGTATGTTTTCAATACTCTAAATTGTCAATTATCTAGTATGGACGTGACATATGAATATCAAGACAAGGAGGTTACTCTACTGTGTTCGTTTACTGAGTATTGGGATCATCTGGTCACATCTACGTGGTTTATCTCAAAAGATGCCATTGCTTATGACACTATTGTGGGAGATTTGTTCTCTAAGGAGATGAGGAGAAGATCCAGTAAAGAAACCTCAACATCATAAGAAATGGTGGTCAGGGGTCGATCTATAGAAGGAGGCAAAAATCAGAGGGGTACATCAAGGTATAAGTCAAAAGGAAAGAAGAGTAAGAAGAAAGGTTGTATCTATGTTAAATCTAGGAATCTCAAGAAGGATTGTTGGAAAAGATAGAATGCATCCAAAGAGGACTCCACAAAACAAGAAAAGGAAGCTAATGTGGCTAAACCAAGTTCAGGTTTCAGTTCAGGTATGGTTTATGAGGTATTGTATACTTGTGATGTTTCACATCAACATTAGCATTGGTTTTTAGATTTTGGTGCATCCAAACACATGTGTCTTCATAGAAATTGGTTCTTAACTTACTAATTGAGAGGGGGGGGTGAATCAGTATTTGAGCTATCAATCAATTTTTAACTTTTCTTTCATTGAAAAATCTTAGTCTACTTTATAGAGATCAGTTGTTGTATATTCTTATGAAAAAAGTAGTGCATCCAGAGATCTTATTATGGGTTTCTTCATTCATCAGATGTCTCTTAAACAATAATTCAACAAAATAAACTAACACGGATGAATAGGACACATGAACACCAGGATTTAAGGTGGAAACCCAAATAGGGAGAAAACCACCGTTGTTGTTGTCTCTGTCTTCAATGATTATTATTAAGAAAACATTCTACAACAATGTACTAGTGCAAGCTCATACTAGTACGTAGGCTTCTACCTACAGAAGGCTACAACCTTCTCTCGTTTACCATCCTTTCCTAGAAGGGAGCTTCAAACCCCTGAAGATAGCACCAGTTTCTACTGACAGATTGCTACTACTGAAGGGTTTAACCCTCATACTCATTGCTGACCAAGTTTCATTAATTTTCACACTGGATCAGGCAGTTTCATCTAGTGGTTATGACAGTAACAAAAATTATCTCAAGAGTAAACACAGATCTACAGACTGTCAGGAAGTTACCAAAGAACACATATTAAACAACTCAATAAACCTGGAGATGATGCCTCTGATCTCATGGTTGATGAACCCACAACCGTGATCTCTCTGTCAATGTAGATCTGCCGCCTGACTGCCACAAGGAGGTTCCTCTTTCTTCAAACCTTTCATGCTGCCTGCACAAATGACATCACCCACCAGTAGATATCCATACTGTCAGAAAAATGGCCTCTACATCCTTCAATCACACTTCTACCGAGAGCATCGACCCCTTTTTAAGCCCATTGGAACAGGACCCGTTTAATGCTCATCGGGTCCAATATTTATTGCTTGGAGGAAATAGGGCTCCTGTTTAAAAAATGAATTAAACCTACGCACTCCCTTTTAAATCAAAGGTCCTTCTCATTTCTGGATCTAACGGTCTAGAATCACTCGCGATTTCGCATTTCGCGAAATCGGGGTTTTTGATGTCAAGTGACTTTGTCATTACAAAGTCCCGATCCTCGATGCCGATGCGCCCCTTTCCATGCGCTAGCCCTGCTGGCTATAGTCCTTGGCCTACATGACCATATACACATGACCTTAGTCAAACCTCTCATTGGGGTTTCAGCGTTTTCGATGTCACCATGCACATGCCTCCGGAATTCGCGATTTCCCGGTTCGCGATGTGCTTAAGCCCTCCTGGTTGACCCTGGTTCACGTGACCATTACCTGTAACTGCATCCTTATCTCTGACAGCTGGCCTCCACTAATCCTCTGTCCTCCTTTGCTGTTGTGCTGACAGCTGTACCCCACTCATCGGGATTTCACGGATCACAATTTCGAAATGCACAAAACCTTTGTGCCCGGGATCTCCGATATCCCAATTTCCGATTAGTCGATGAACGACCTCCTGTTGGGCCTTTCGCTGATGGCACCAATATCCTGCCACGCGTCCTCTCAGATGGACGGTCCCGATTGTGTCGGGATTTCGGGACTTTCGATGTCTTGTTTCTTTTGACCTTGGGAACTCCGATTTCCCGATTGGCGATATGCCGAATCGCTCCTGATTTCCGACACCTGTCCCTCAAATGGACGGTCTCGATACCTTTGGGATTTTGAGACTTTCGATCTCTCGTTTCCTTCAACCTTAGGAACTCTGATTTCCCGATGTCCAATATGCTGACGGTGCCTTGATCTTCGACACCTGTCCCTCAGATGGACGGTCTCGATCATCGATGCCTCTGCTGACGTCACACATGGTTTGACACGTGTTAGATCCTACCATGTGTCACTCTGATTCGTGACTTACATGTGCCTGGAGTGTTGAATCTGCCTGACACCTGTCATTCCCTGGTTGTGCCACATGTCCCTTGTCGACGTGGTCTACTGTCGTGAGTTGGATCAACGGTTCAGATGCAATCTTGGCTCAACGGTTGCGATTTCATCGCAAAATCGCATATCACGATTTCAGGGTTTTTGTTGTCATTGTTCACGAGACTCGTGAAACTCCGATTCCCGATTCTCCGATGAAGCCTCCTGTCTACACGTCGATGGTCCCGATCGCTGCTTGAGTTAACAGCTGTGATCAAATCACGAAATCGCATATCTTGATTTCGGAGTTTTCATTGTCAAATGAATTGGACATTTCAAAATCCCGATCTCTGATTCTCCGATGGCTTATCCCCCTCGCAGCTTCTACAGATCTGATCGTTGTCGGGTGTCTGCTTCCAATATGAAGGCTCAGATCACTTCTTCTGCATGCCAACTCATGTGCTTAACATCTGCGCAACTTCTCCCGATCCAACAACTGTCGGGATTTCCGAGTGATATCCGACGGTTCTCGGTCTCTTTCCTGTGCTTCTTGCGCATATAAGAATGTTATTCCTCCTGAGCTTATCTTCCTCGAATCCTTAAAGGATTCTGATATCTGCTTCACTGTTGTACTTAAGCCAGCATCACTACTGTACTTGCCATCAATGACAAGTCTATGCTGCCTGTAAAAACAATTCCAACACATTAGCATTGGTTGTTAGATTTTGGTGCATCCAACCACATGTGTCTTCATAGAAATTGGTTCTTAACTTACTAATCTATTGATGATGGTGTTGTTGTTATGGGAAATGGTTTTTCTTGTAAAATTGTTAGGGTTGGTAGCGTCCGAATTAAAATGCATGATGGATCTGTAAGAACATTAATAGATGTAAGGCATGTAGCGAAACTTACACAGAACTTGATATTTTTGTGAGTTCTAAATTCTGCTCATTACAATTGTACAACTCAAGGTGGAGTATTGGTGCAGACCGCCACCCAGGGCACGTCCGAGATCACCAAGACCTTCATTTTCCCTAGGCCTAAAGAGTTAAATTACTCTTCTACCTCCTGTTGGGAGGTCTCAAAACCCACACACTTTCCTTATGATATCCCCTTTGTCTTATCAGGAAATCGGGTTTCGCGTTATCATGAACCTCGTGGGCACGTTCCTCGTGCTGTCCAAAACCCCGAATCCCGATGGGTCCAAATGTCGATACTCCTTTTTTCTCGTCGGATATTTCCCTATCGGGAAATCGGCATATACGATGTTGTGATTCTTTGTCACCAGAAATCTTTGAATCCCGACTCGTGATAGCACCTTGCATTGACCTCGCGAAGGTTGACTTCCCCGACACTTGTCCTCTTCTCTCTAGAACTTATGACTCCGACTCACATGCTATCGGGAAATCGCGTTTTGGGAAATCGCAATTCCCGTTGCACAAACTCGCGAGGATCTCTAAGTCCCAAAACCCGATGACACCTGTCCTTTTCTCCCTAATTCCTAGACCCCACGCTCCTATAGTGGTCTCACGCCATGTGTCCCCGCAGTGATCAACGACTCTGGTTGCATCAAGAAATCGCTAATCATGATTTCAACAGGCATAAAACTCCTATCTCTACAAAACCCGATGAGCCAATTCCTGATGGCTCCTGGCTCCTCCCTGCGCCTAAGATGTAAATCCTGCGCAACTTCTCCCTGACCTGGCGGTTGTCGGGACTTCACAAATCTCCCTTGCGAATCCTGGTCGTCGATTTCTCCTTTTGAGAATTTCCCTCGAATGGTCAAGTATCTCCTCTCGAGACTTCCTCTCCAAGCTGTGAATACAACTCTGCACGACCCTTGGTTGATGAACCTTCTGGGCTCTCTTCCATGATATCAGAAGTGCTGACCCTCCTGATCTTTTCCACTCTGACTCCTTCAGAGGCTTTATGCACACTCTTGCGCAATCGTTCAACAACTCCTAAGTATTTAATCTCCCTGACTCTGCGCACTTCCTGTGGCAGCAGTCTTTGATCAATTTTCTCAGAATCGCAACCCTGAGGCTTCCTCTTCATCCTGCACACTCCTTGCATGGCTCTAGTGCCAAATCTGCACTTTTTCACTGAATGAGGGCAAAAGCTTGCTCTAATTGAACCTTGCAGTCACACACTCTATGCGGACAAATTCAACTGCACTCCTTGCAGGAATCCGCTAGCTCACTTAGAGAAACAATTGAAACTCATTAACTCTTTCCCTCAGACTTCAGTTTCGAAACATGAAATCATATACACAACATATCAAAGAAAATGCATAACCAGAAAAACAAACATTCAAGAGCACATAAATAACATACACAGAGAAACAACACCAGACCTTAGTTTGAATCAAAGACTCTCTTCTATTAATTCAAATCTGTACATAGGTGTTCTCCACAAATTTCTCTGCTTGCTCTCCTCTTCCTGAATGCTTCTCAATTTATGGATTCTGAATTATTTTACAATGATACAAAGAGGGTGTCTATATCCGTTTTCCCTCTCGAACTCTAAAACTGTCTAATCTAGACTTAAACATCTATCTACCTGCATTAAATCTATTAAATGCCCCATCTACCTAAGGACGAGAGCTTAAAGGCTCAAGGTCCACTATAGATACAAAGGCGCTTTCATAAATGGTTCATTTATACATTGGTGCATCATCTTAAATGAAAATACAAAAAGTTTCGGCTGGCCTTGTCTAGCTGTTCGTTGTCTTTCATGTTGGCTTATTTGTCTTGGGCGATGCTCCTTGATGAGTTGGTGATGCTCCTGCATCATACTCCTCGGCTTGAAAATTTTCATGGGCTCCTGTCCATGAGCTCTTGCACGGTTTGCCCATGCTTCTGTATCTCTGCTTCGTTTTCCTAGCTAGCATCTTCTACTGGGTGATTCTTCCATTTGACCAGATATTCAAAATACTGCTTTCGCCTGGTATTCCTTCCTACTCTCTTGTCCAGTATGCACTCCATCTGTGGCTTCTCTGCAACTGGTAATTGCTTCTGCCACTGGACCACTGGTTCCTCAGTTCTAGTCTCTGCTTCTCTAGCCCTGTATGGGCATAAATCTGAAACATTGAATATCAGATATATCCCGATGCCTTCTGGCAGTTCAATCTCATAAGCATTTTCGTTGAATTTCTTCAAGACCCTGCATGGCCCGATTTTCCTCATTCTCAATTTATTGTATGTTCCCCTTGGGAACCTTTCCTTTCTCAAGTGTGCTAGAACCAGATCACCAACTTCAAATTGAAGTTGTCTCTTTCATTGGTCTGCTCTGTGCTTATATTCCTGACTTGAATCAATCAGTCGCTTCTTCACCCTGCTGTGAAGTTATTTCATCGCCTCAACGAACTCCTCTTCACTAGCGCTGCTAGTAGCAGTCTGTTCTGACTCCCTGAGTTCAGAAACTCCCATTAGTTGTGTCCCATACACAATCTCAAACAGACTCTTCCCTGTACTCTGATTCACTGAATCATTGTATGCGAACTCCGCCTATGGTAATATGGTGTCCCAGCTGCTATGGTGCTCTGTAACCAGGCTTCTCAACAAGTCTCCCAAGCTCCTGTTGACCACTTCCGTCTACCCATCCGTCTGGGGATGGTAAGCTGAACTAAATGCCAAATTATTCCCTAGCTTCTTCCATAGCGTCCTACAAAAATGACCTATGAATTTGGTATCCCTGTCCGATACTATACTTCTTGGCAATCCATGGAGTCTAACGATCTCCTTGAAAAATAAATTTGCGATGTGTGTCGCATCGCTGGTCTTCTGGCATGGAATAAAATGTGCCATCTTTGAAAACCTGTCCACCACCACAAACATGGAATCAACACCTCTCTGCGTCCTCGATAACCCCAATACGAAATCCATGCTTATCGCCTCCCATGGCCTCTCTGGTATGGGCAATGGCTGATAAAAACCTGCATTTTGTTTCCTCCCCTTCGAGTGTTGACAAATCCTGCATCTATCAACAAATCGTTTGACATCTGCTCGCATGCCTGGCCAAAAATATGACTCGTTCAATTTTACGAATGTTTTGTCATGGCCAAAATGCCCTGCTAATCCACCACTATGCTTCTCCTTCAACAAGTTCTCCCTCATGGAGAAATTTGGAATACACAGTTGATTGCCTTTGAACAACAACATGTAATCTATCCATGGAATTCGATCTCTGAGAACTGGGTTCTCAGCTGCTTCATACCCTTCCTTGAAATCTGCATCACCTGCATATATGTCCCTGAGATTTTCAAAGCCCAATGTCTTGACTCTGAATTCCTACAGAAACAAACATTTCCTGCTCAAAGCATCGACTACTTTGTTAACAGTTCCTGAAATGTGTTTAATTACAAATGTAAAATTCTGCATATACTCTACCCATTTTGCATGTTTCTGTTTCAACTTCTCCTGTTGACTCACAAACTATAATGCATGATTATCGATGTACAAAACAAATTCCTTGGGTATCAAGTAATGCCTCCACTTCTTCAATGCCTGTATGATAACATAAAATTCCTTATCATACGTGGAGTATTTTAGCTTGGCTTCATCCAGTTTTCCACTGAAATATGCAACTGGCCTGTCCTCTTGGCTCAAGACCGCTCCTATGGCATATCCACTTGCATCACATTTCACTTGGAATGTCTTCTCAAAATCTGGCAACACCAACACTGGTTGCTCTGTGATTTTCCGCTTCAACAGATTGAAGCTCTTCTCAGCCTCGGCTGTCCAATGAAAATTTTTATGCCGCTTCTTCACTGTATCCATCATTGCTGCGCTAATTTCGCTGAAGTTCCTGATGAACTTTCGGTAGAAACTAGCCAAACCATGGAAACTTCTCACCTCAAAAATATTTCTTGGTGATGGCCAATTCTTGATCACTTCTACCTTCTCCGGATCCATCTTCAACTCATTAGCCGAAATAACAAAACCCAAATAAATGAGCTCTGTCTTCATAAATGAGTATTTCTTCATATTAATCAACAACTTCTCTTGCTATAGTTTTTTCTTCATAGTTTTTTCATAAATGTTCAGCCTTTGTCTTGCTGAAAATCAGTATATCGTCCAGATATACGACTACAAATTTTTCGGTGAATTCCCTCAGGACTTCATTCATCAGCCTCATGAATGTGCTCGGTGCATTTGTCAAACCAAATGGCATGACCAACCATTCGTACAAACCTTCATTTGCCTTGAATGCTGTCTTCCATTCATCTCCTTCCCTCATGCGAATCTGATGATATCCGCTCTTGAGATCAATTTTTGAAAAATAATTTGCCCCGCTCAGGTAATCCATCAGATCATCCATTCTCGACAGTGGAAATCTGTATCTGATGGTGATTTTGTTGATCACTCTAGAGTCGTTGCACATTCTCCAACCTCCATATTTCTTCGAACTAAGTACTGTTGGAACAACACACGGACTCAGGCTGTCCCTAACCAATCTCTTGTCCAACAAACCCTGGACCTGGTTCTTTACCTCCTCATTTTCTTGCGGCATCAATCTGTATGCAGCTTTATTTGGCAAACTTGCTCCTGGTATGAGGTCTATGTGGTGACTCACACTCCTCATCAATGGCAACAAATGAGGTAATTCATCCATGATGATGTCAGCGAACTCTTCGAGTAGTTCCTGAATCTCAACTGGTAAGTCATCCACTCTCGTTCTAGTCAGGACAATTCTCAGTTTCCTGACCACAAAGAATTGTGGATCTTCCTTCTTCTCCATCTCCGTAAGAAGATCCTTCCCACTCATGAGAAGTATGGTGTTGCTTACTTCTGTTCTCACCTCCTTATCCTTTATCAGAAGAAATCTATGTGTTCTCCCATCCTTTTCCAAAGTGTATGTGTTCATCCTCCCATCATGAACCACATTTCGGTCATATTGCCATGGTCTACCCAATAACAAATGACATACATCCATGGGAATAACATCACAAAATATTTTATCATTATATCCCCCAATTTTAAATTCAACTAAACATTGTTTAGTGACACTCACCTGATGTCCCTTCTGTAGCCATGAAACCTTATATGGACTCAGGTGATCAGTCGTCTCCAGCTCCAACTTTTCCACCATCTCTGTTGAAATGAGGTTGTCGGTGCTTCCGTTGTCCACAATGACCTTGCATTTCCAGTCCTTGGTTTTGCAAGTTGTCCTGAACAGTCTGGTCCTCTGCACTGAACTTTCCTGCACCTCTTTCTTGGGTGTTAAAAGGACTTTATGCACTGTCAGTGACCTTCCTGCTTCAGTTTCTTCGTTCTCAACATCACGCCTCTGCGCTTCGGCGATGTAAGCTTCTCCTTTGTCCATTTTTCTGTCTGGATAGTCAAATGCTTTGTGTCCATCATTTCCACATGTGAAACATGTGATGATTCCACCTCGAACTCTTCCCCTACCTCTGGTACGAGGAAAAGTGTTTGCATCAACATAATCCCCTCTCTGTTCATTATGCTGTCTCCTCGGCTCAGCATATTGTTGTCCTCGCTGTGAGGTTCCACCTCTCTCAATCTTACCCCGAGGTTTCTTCCATTCCTCCTTGGGCTTCTGATATTTCTCTTGGGAAACTACCTTGCCTTTGGGATGACTCCTGCCTCACCCTCATTGTCCTTGCTTACGGCCCAGCTTTTATTCGGCTTTCAAAGCCATCTAGTAAGCACCCTCAACTGTTCAGATGGTTTCCATACTTAATTCATCTTGAATGTCGTATCTCAACCCATTCAAGTATCTGGCGACCTTCTCATCATCGCTCTCCCGATGACCGGCTCTGATATTGAGCTTATAAAATTCCTCGGTGTATTCCTGCACCGCCATCAATTTCTGTCTCAGGTTCTACATTCGCCTGAACAAATTAATTTGGTAGTCTCTTGGGATGAACTTTTCTTTCATATTAGCAATCATTTGATCCCAACTTTTAATCTTATGTTTTCCCTTGGAACGTCTATCTACCTGTATCTCGTCCCACCACAATGCTGCATGTCCTTTCAATTTAGTGATAGCATGCCTTACCTTTTTATCCTCTTCGATATCCTCATAATCGAAGTAGGTGTCAAGAGCCCTGATCCAGTCCGACAACTCTTCTGCATCCAGACTTCCTTCATAGACTGGAATATCCATTTTGGTCTTTGAACTCATCTGAGAAATAGCTTTGATCAATCGCTCATTGGCTTCATCTTCAGCTGCAACTTCTCCTTGTGGTTCAACTTCAACCTCATTGTCGGAATCACTAAGATCCCCTACACCAATTGTACGTCTCTGAGTTGTTTTCATCTCTTCGAGTCTCTCTCTGAGATCTCGTATCTGTCTTTCCATCTCTGGATTGTCGGCCTACCTCTTCTTCTCACCTCTCTGTCCTCTGGGTCAGGTGATTGCCTTTCTCTTATGGGCGGCATGGTGACTTCTTCTCCTTCGTTGCTACAGAAAGAAAATGATATTCCCGCTCTGATACCACCCTGGTGCAGACCGCCACCCAGGGCACGTCCGTGATCACTAGGACCTTCTTTTTCCCTAGGACCGAAGAGTTAAATTACTCTTCTACCTCCTATCGGGAGGTCTCAACACCCACAGGCTTTCCTTATGATCTCCCCTTTATCTTATTGGGAAATCGGGTTTCGCGATATCGCAAACCTCGTGGGCACGTTCCTCATGATGTCCAAAACCCCAAACCCCGATGGGTCCAAATGTCGATACTCCTTTGTTCTCGTTGGAGGATGTCGTGATTCTTTGTCACTAGAAATCTTTGAATCTCGACTCGCGATGGCACCTTGCGTTGACCTCGCGAAGGTTGACTTCCCCGACACTTGTCCTCTTCTCTCCAAAACTTATGACTTGGACTCACGTGCGATCGGGAAATCGTGTTTCGAGAAATCGCAATTCCCATTGCACAAACTCGCGAGGCTCTCCAAGTCCCGAACCCCGATGACACCTATCCTTTGCTCCCTAATGCCTGGACCCCACGCTCCTATAGTGGTCTCACGCCACGTGTCCCCGCAACGATCAACGGCTCCGGTTGCATCGGGAAATTGCTAATCGTGATTTCAACAGGTATAAAACTCCTGTCTCTACAAAAACCGATGAGCCAATTCCCGATGGCTCCTGGCTCCTCCCTGCACCTAAGACGTAAATCCTGTGCAACTTCTCCCTGACCTGGCGGCTGTCAGGACTTCACAAATCTCCCTTGCGAATCCTGGCTGTCGATTTCTCCTTTCGAGAAATTCGCTCGAATGGTCAAGTATCTCCTCTCGAGACTCCCTCTCCAAGCCGCGACTACAACTCTGCACGACCCTTGGTTGATGAATCTTCTGGGCTCTCTTCCACGATATCAGAAGTGTTGACCCTCCTGAGCTTTTCCACTCTGACTCCTTCAGAGGCTTTGCGCACACTCTTGCGCAATCGTTCAACAACTCCTAAGTATTTAATCTCCCTGACTCTGCGCACTTCCTGCAGCAACAGTCTTTGAGCAATTTTCTCAGAATCGCAACCCTGAGGCTTCCTCTTCATCCTGCGCACTCCTTGCATGGCTCCAGTGCCAAATATGCACTTCTGCACTGAATGAGGGCAAAATCTTGCTCTAATTGAACCCTGCAGTCACACACTCTATGCGGACAAATTCAACTGCACTCCTTGCAGGAATCCCCTGGCTCACTTAGAGAAACAATTGAAACTCATTCACTCTTTCCCTCAGACTTCAGTTTCAAAACATGAAATCATATACACAGCATATCAAAGAAAATGCATAACCAGAAAAACAAACATTCAAGAGCACATAAATAACATACACAGAGAAACAACACCAGACTTGAGTTTGAATCAAACACTCTCTTATATTAATTCAAATCTGTACATCGGTGTTCTCCACAAAGTTCTCTACTTGCTCTCCTCTTCCTGAATGCTTCTCAATTTCTGGATTATGAATTATTTTACAATGGTACAAAGAGGGTGTCTATATCCGTTTTCCCTCTCGAACTCTAAAACTGTCTAATCTAGACTTAAACATCTATCTACCTGCATTAAATCTATTAAATGCCCCATCTACCTAAGGACGAGAGCTTAAAGGATCAAGGTCCACTATAGATACAAAGGCGCTTTCATAAATGGTTCATTTATACATTGGCGGATCATCTTAAATGAAAATACAAAAAGTTTCGGCTGGCCTTGTCCAGTTGTTCGTTGTCTTTCATTCTGGCTTGTTTGTCTTGGGCGATGCTCCTTGATGAGTTGGCGATTCTCCTGCATCAAGTATTGAAGGTGTCCAAAGGCATCTTAGTAGTCATGAAGGAAAATAGGATTGGGAACCTTTATCGTCTTGAAGGAAGGACATAATTAAATCAATCAGTAGTAGCATTTGAATATTCAAGTGAATCTATTCATTTATTACATGATTGTTTGGGTCATATGAGAGAGAAAGGGCTTAAGTACTAGTTGATCGTAAGTCACTTCCAAGTTTAAAGTTTCTGAATTTGAATTTTTGCAAGTATTGTGTTTTTTGAAAACAATGTAGACAAAAGTTTAAAACAAGAAGACATATAAGTAAAGGCACCCTTGATTACATTCATTCATATTTTTTGGGAGCATCCACTATAGTTTCTTTTGGAAGATTGTCATATTTCGTGACATTATAGATGATTACTCCAGAAAGGTTTGGGTCTATTTACTTAAAAGAAAGGTTGATGTATTTAATACTTTTAATCAATTCAGAGATTTGGTTAAAAAGAGCATTGACATGTCCATCAAGTGTTTAAGAAAAAATAATCGAGGTGAGTTCACATCTGTGGAATTTGAAAACTATTGCAATGAAGCTGGGATAGAAATACTTAAGACCACAGTTTATACTCCTCAACATAATTGTGTTGTTGAACGCGTGAATAAGACTCTCCTAGAGAGAGGAAGGAACATGCTCAATAATGCCAAGTTGCAGTAGGAATTGTGGGAAGAAGAAATTCTTACGATGTTCTATCTGATAAATCGACCACCATCAACTGCAATAAACTATAATATTCTGGAAAAGGCCATCCAATGTAAGGTTGACTAGGTCAACTATATTATTAAATAAAACCCACTATGGTAGTTAGATATAATAAATGTAAGAGGACTTATTATAAGGTTCTACTTCTAGAAGATTCCTTCTCTAGAATGTTCTTAGGTGATGGTAGCACTATATAAAGGGGTTCAATCAATGCAATGGTAGATCAAGAGAAATATTGTATTTGGAGTTATAGCTCAATAGGAGGATGCCCCCTCAAAGAAGAAAGTGAACAGGAGAGGATCCCTTCCATAATAAGATACATTGTATGGTGTTTCCCTACCCTAAGGGTTTGATAATAATAAATGAGATTTTGTATATTGTTATTGTATATCTCTTGTGATGGTTTTCTATTTAGTCTTTTGATTCTTAACATACTCATGTCTATAATTTTCTTTCCATTATTTTTATCCATTAAGTTTTGGAGACAAATTGAAATGCATGAAACAAATACTTTTCCAATATACTTAGATAAATCTCCATTTAAAAAAATAAACACAAAATCACACACTAAAATTAAAATTTTAAAATCTTATGATGCTTTTTTCCATTATTTTTAAGAAATTGAAATGCATTAAGTACATGCTTTTCCAATATCCTTAGATAAATCTTTAATTAAAAGAATATACAGAAAAGAACATACTAAACTTAAAAATCTTAAAATTTTAATTAATTTAATAGACAAAAGCACATACTAAACTTAAAAATTTTAAAATCCTAATTGATTTAACATGTAAGTTATATATTAAATTGTGCATAATGTATATCGCATCCTAGAAGTCATATTTTAAAGTTTTAAAAGAAAACAATTCAAATTTAAATTTGTGTCAAAATAATAATAATGTGTAACAACCTAGGTTGATTCTACATGGTTTATTGACAAAAATAAATACATAATTTAGAGAACTCACACGAAAAAAGCATTGTTCATTTGTAAAAAAAAAATTAAAGTAAAAACTCAAAGTCAAGTAAAAACACATTATTATTCATTTGGTACAAATGATATTTATTTATATTAAATAAAAAATTAATTGTAAAAAATATTATTCATTTGATATAAATAATATGATATTTATTTATATTAAATAAAAATTTAATTGTAAAAAAGATTATTCATTTGATATAAATGCTATTCATTTGCAGAGGTAAAAACTTGAATGAAAACACATATTATTTATTAATATGAATTAAAAACTAATTTTCATTTAATACATGAAAGACATATGTAAATAGAATTACTCATTTAGAAACTTAATTGTAAAAATTGTTTTCCATTTAATAAATGTAAAAAGGATTATTCGTTTGATGGAGCGGTATTATTCATTTGATATAACAAATTCAAATAAAAATCCAAACTCAACTAAAAACACTCATTTATGTAAAAAAATCATTTATTTATAAATTAAAAAAGTAAATGGAAAAACGAATATTGATTAACATCAATTAATAAAGTAGATGTAAAAACTATTTTTCATTCGAGGGATGGAAAACATAAATGTAAAAATAATTATTCATTTGATGGATTTAAAAAGTAAATGGAAAAACGAATATTGATTAACATCAATTAATAAAGTAATATAAAAACTATTTTTCATTCGAGGGATGGAAAGCATAAATGCAAAAATAATTATTCATTTGATGGAGCTGAAAGCCACTCCTCCTCCCCCCACAACACAGCTGGTGGAGCAGCATGCAAAGCTACTGGAGCCGCCTTGGTCACCCAGGCCTCTCTACTCACTGACCAACGGAGTTGGCAAGGGATAAGAGTACTGCACATTAAAAAAAACTTGCATAAAAAGAAACCAAATAGATTAAAAAGTTAAATTAGATTAGAAAATCCAAAAACAAAGCATAGTAAAAAACTTAAATCATCTAAATATAAATATAAAGTGAATTGTTATTGTTATTTTAATCATCTTAATAATTCATTTTAATGATGATCAGATATATTTTGTTATTTTAATGATGATCAAATATATTTTGTTATGTAAAGAAGTTAATTTATTGTGATGAGAAAGAATATTGGAAATATATGAATTATTAAATATTGTCATCTATAATTAAAATACCATTAATTTAGTCATTTTCAATAGGTCTATGTTTATCAAATTGTGTTATGTATAATTAGAAGACCATTAATTCTAGCCATTTTTAATAGGTGTATTTTTATGGGCCTAACTAGTTATAAAGAAGGGGGTTCATTTCTTTGTGTTGTGTAGCGTAAGGGGAAAAAAGAGTAAAAACTGGGATTGTTGTGATTAAGAAAGAGAGAATAGATTAGAAATATCTATAGTTAGGTGGAATGTCTAAGATATCTTCTTTTGATAAATATAAGTTTTTTTCTATTTTCTATGTATTTTATATTAATACTATATTTATATCGAACTATTTATATGTTCAACATATGCAACATTAAAAAGATAAAAAATGGTATCAAAAGTGTGAAATTAGTTCAAGAATGCATATTCAAAGTGTCTAATGAATGAGGGGATAATATGCTTCAATATTAATAGTATTAATATTAGTGGTTATCATATATTTCATTTTATTTGTCTTTTGTATCTATTTTTTTTAAAATATATTTTTGACATACTAAGTTGTGTTTCAAATTTAATGATTAAGAATCACAACAAAAGAAATACAATTAACCTATAAAATATCTAATATATTAGAATGGAGAAGAATACATAAATAAATGATTTAAAAATTACTTTTCACAATACAATATGGCATTTTTTTGGAAAAGATCTATACCGTACACACCTTAATGAAATGATATTGCAAAAAGGCTGAACCCAAATGACACAATGTTTTCTTCATAAAAAAGTTAATCTATTACAATGGAGAAGAATACATAAATAAATGATTTAAAAATTACTTTTCACAATACAATATGGCATTTTTTTGGAAAAGATCTATACCTTACACACTTTAATGAAATGGTATTGCAAAAAGGATGGACCCAAATGACACAATGTTTTCTTCATAAAAAAGTTTTCTCAACTAAGTTTTTGATAAAGGTTATCTACCAATTCGAACTACGCTTTAAACATGATTCTAACTAAGGTTGAGGTGGAGTTTGACCCCTCTTGATACATATAGTTGAAGGAAAGCTTCTATTAGACATCTCAAAATGCTTTGATGTTTTGTGAAGGTTCATATCTATATGATAAGAAAGGATATTGATACAAAGAGTAATGTTTGTATTTTAGTGGGTTACTATTATTTTATGTTTAAGATAATAATAAATATCTTTATATTTTAGTAGGTTACTATTATTTTATGTTTAAGATAATAATAAATATTTATATTCCAATTATTTAATAAAACAAAAAGTTATTTTTAAGATTAATCTTATTTTTATAAACATTTTTCAATTATTATCTCCTTTTAACATTTTTGAAATGTTAAAAGTAATCCATTTAAAATTGAAAGAAATTTTAAATGAATTATTATTATACTCTTTTTTTTTTTTAAATATTAAAGGTGATCATTTAAAATAAATTTGATTTTTTTTTTGAATGGATTATTATTATACAACACTACCTATTAGACATTCAACTTATAATAAATCCAAATTGAAAGAAATTTTAAATGAATTATTATTATACTCTTTTCTTTTTTAAATATTAAAGGTGATCATTTAAAATAAATTTGAGAAAATTTTTGAATGGATTATTATTATACAACACTACCTATTAGACATTCAACTTATAATAAATCCAACTTATAGTCAACCTTTTACAATATAATAGATTATGAAAAGTGGCTTGCTTATCATTTGAGTATGATATGTCGGGGTGAACTTGATGCATCTTGACAAAGATATTTTGGTAATGTAGATGACTCAAGGAAAAATAGAGTATACCAAAAAGGTGGTAGTGTTTGTATGATGGAACATACATATTAGAGGCACGTGATCCTCATACAAATGAAAATTTCTCATGGTCTACTTAAATGGGAGATTAGAGAAATGTGATCTTTATACACATCAAATTTTTCATTTTCTCATGGTCTATTTAAATGGGAGATTATAGGCATGTGATCTTTATCCACTTCAAATTGCTCATGGTCTATTTAAATGGGAGGATGTTATGATTTTCATTTTCTCATGGTCTATTTAAATAGGAGATTATAGGCATGTGATCTTTATCCACTTCAAATTGCTCATGGTCTATTTAAATGGGAGGATGTTATGATTTGTGAGTATAATTTTTTTGATGGAGAGTAAAATTTAAGAATTTTTTTTTTTAATAATAAAAAAAACTGAATGTGTTGAAATATGAATAGGTAAACAAAAATAAATTTATTAAATTTACTTTTGTTGTGAAAAAACTTAAAGATTAATTGGTAATAAAAAGTATTTTTCAAAGGTATTAACTAACCTAGAAACTTGCATTTGCTGCAAAATAAACCATGTTTGACTTATTCACTCACTTCTGTTCATAGCAAATAAGCTATGTTTGACTTATTCTCTCACTTGTGTTCATTTTTTTTTATGGGAGGTAATTTAGATGGATGTTTGTTTTATTGCATGGTCAAACTATGGACTAAATTCATATGAAGCAACCGTGAGGATTGGTGAAAGATGAAATTTTTGTGTGAACTTAAATTTTTTCTACATGGTTTGAAACAAATCTTTGAGATATAGTATGAAAAGATGAATCAATATTTTCTTGATTTTAATTTTAAATCATGTGAATCAATACTTTTTATTATTATTTTATATGTAAAGTACGATACTTTAATACATTAGTACCATACTTTAATACATTATATGTTGATATTTATTCATGGTCGAAGGGAGTGTCGAACTAATTTTGTGATACCTATGCCAGCTCAACTATATTTTTCATTATTGTTGGTCCAACCTATAATGTATACAATTACTTAGTTAGAGGCATCTTTGTCCAACTTTTAGGATGCATGAATTTAAATTGTTTAGCATCATTAGTTTTGTTTATTATTATTTTAGTAAGACAATAGTTTAAAATTGACCCATTGTAAAAGTATATGACGCCCTTTGGCTAAGTGAACGAGATAATCAAACTATTATGGGTTATCTATTGATGTTTTATTTTATTATGGGTTATGTATTGATATTTTATTTTCTATATTGTTATGGCTATGATCTCTTTTGTTCATGGTTTTCATAGTTAAATCTCTTTCAGCCTCATCATTATCAGAACCTTGGAACATTCCAATCTATCCCATGAGCTCTCTTTTCCCGGGGTGCCTGTCACATATATCTATCAAGAAGACAACAATCGCATATTTAGCCTACACATACAACTATCAAGAATACAATAACCATAAGCATAAAACATTTCTTTGAGGATCCCTCAAGCTACCCCAATAAACATCAATTTTCAACATCGTACCATTTAGATAAGATTTTCAGTGATGACAATCTTTGCTTCCCCTTTTATTTTGGATATTTTTCTTATCTGGGCTCTTCGGTCTTCAGCAACCGTAAGTGGTAAACATTCATTACAACATGGAGGTTCACAACTCCAACTTTTCTATTTCTTCCCTTCTCAAATCTCTCTCTATTGAATCATCAAACTCCGGTCACTATTTGTTCAAAGGACCATCCATTGGCTCATCAAACTCTTGTCACTATTTGTTCCAAAGGACCATATTGGAATAGCAGCTCCATTCAAATGGTTACTAATATAGAAATTACTGTCAAACCAGCAATGGTTTCTATGCTAAGAGAATACATGGTGTGGCCAGTTCATCCGAATACATGCCTCTATCATTTCCAATTGGAACCCTTTCCTTCAGAAATCGAGCCGTTTCTCTTGCCCTCATTATGCTCACAGACTCGCAGAGTGTCCCCATGCTAGTTAGCCAGTTTTGTGATAGGTGATTCTACTCCACATAGTCTACAACTACATGTTTTAGGGTTTACAACAACCCTAAAGAGTATCCACCTAGCACTGCCGCCGCCTAACACAAGAGTTTCAACATAGCGACAAGTTTTCTCCTCTTAAAAAATAGTGACAGTCATACTTGAAACATTTTTGTTTTCATAAGCAGCTCAAGGGATCTCTTAAACTCAGAGTCTCTTCCCAAACTTACAAGAAGTCTCCAGAGTAAGACACGACGTAGATCTCTCCTTCTGTACGAGATCTGAAGCCATGGAACAAATATTCAACATCTGACATGATGCCCTAATTTGGTTCAAACAAGGCTGCAGCTTCAATGCCTTGCTTTCTGATACATGATTGCAAACTAAACAGCACAAAGAATATAATAGCCTTCCAGTCAACAACCTTCTAGCAGAAAATCACATTTCAGGAAGTTTATTGTTATATGTTTGCTACAGAAGTTCTAGCATGACCTCCACCACCATAGATTGCATGCTCTCTTTACTACAATCGACACACATGCTCTAGTGAGTCTTATTTTGAGGTACTTGGGTTTCTACTAGTTGTTCTATTTCAATCCTCTGTAAATCTTAATCTAGTGATCCATAAGCTCCACTGCATCATCGCATATGCTCTCAATGAATAAGATCTGACATTAAATTTGCACAATCATCTTACATGTACTTTCCCTAGCATACTTGCACGACATGCAAGATTTTCGTTTTTATACAAGCTACATATTTATATTAATATATCGTTAAAGAAGTTGTTTGCTCTGATCTATTGGTCTATGGGATAGCTCTCTAATCTTGGCCAGGTCTGACATTCAGCATATTTTATAAGGGTTTCCTTGACCGTCTCAAAATTTTGTTATTGACCTTCGATCTCTCTTCTCCCCAAAATTACATGGGTTATACAAGAGAAAAGCAATAAAGTGATTTGTTTCCCGGTATCATTTGTAGCAAACAATGGATTCAAAATAATGGTTTTAGATAAAATGAAACCAAGTTACAATGTTAAGGTTACAGGGAAATGCCATAACTATGGAAATGTAACATTTCTATTGAGAATGACATCCACCATCGGGAATGGTTCGACACTAAACTGATTAAGTACCTTCTGAATTCTGTCATAGGGCCCATTCCCACTCCTTATAGGTAGGACTCTATTCATCCTTTTATTTGGGACACTAAACTTAGTGAGTACCTTCTGAATTCTGTCATAGGGCCATTCCCACTACTTATAGGTAGGACTCTATTCATCCTTTTATTTGGGCCCTCAAGTTGTTAAAATATAGTTATCTCTTCTCTTTGGCAATGCACCTAGTGCACATTATGATATAAAATATACATTAAAAACTTCAACGTGACCATTTCATATAGTTCATCTCTTCTCTTTGGCAATGCACCTAGTGCACATATGATATAACATATTCTTTAACAATGCACCTAGTGCTTGCTCATTATGATATGACATATTCTAGAGCATATGTAGCCTTTAGTGGATCATATGGGGTTTTACACTCTTAGCGGATCATGCTACTCCTCTTACATGCATGATAATGGGGTCCTACCCTTTGTAAATACTCCACATTATCTATAGTTTGCATACAAATCCAACATATAGAACTACCTTTGACGTTCAATTCGTGGCGTCTTTACTTGCTACCATGCCTTGTATCCTTCGCAATGTTACAATGTTTCTAGTTGTATTCCCCACCCAAATCTTTTTGGAATATAGTACATTGTTCCTTGAGACCTTCCCCTCCACCCTAGAAATTCTTGGGAGTACATGTCTCCTAGGATTTTCGAAGCTTTGGGTTCCTTCACGGTCCATCCTCACCCCAACAATGTTTCTATTTCATTGGCTCTACATGGCCATTCTTTACCCGAACAATGTTTCTATTTCATTGGTTCTTTGGCCATTGTCTCTACCAAGAATTTTTTTTTTTTAGCAAAATAAATCAAGTTCTCTTAGCTTATCACCCACTACACTACGTTGTTTCAAATCCATGTTGGTTTTTTGAAGATCCACCTAGCACTCATCAAGTTGGTTTCCTGGATATCCTATCTCCCACCTACCACTCATCACATTGGTTCCATGGATATCCAATCTCTGACCTATCTCTTATTATGCTCATCACACCCTTAGATATCCACTCATGCACTCAATTGGAATTTTAGCATGAATAAAATTTCTTGGAGGTCAGCCTCACACCTAGATAGTGTCATATAACAATGTTGTATATATAATTTCACTTCTTGAAACTCCAAAGTGTTGTGTTGATTGGGTTCATTGGAACATAAACTTCATCTCACCTTTGAATCTTCTGGAAATAGTTAGTTGATAATACATGTTGACTACGAAATTGATTCTATAGTCAACTACTTATTTGGCCCATCCAAAAGTGGTTTTGAATCAATCTATTGTTTGTAGGTTGAAGTAGAAAAGCATGACATCTTAGTGTTTCTAAAGTGGTCAAAGCTAACTATGTCTTCCTCATTCTAAGGAAATTATATATATATATGTTTTTTCACAAGTTCTTCAACTTACAACGTACAAAAGTATTTTTTTTATTTGGAATTTCACTTTACAGTAAAAACAAAACTTGTGAAAAATTTTGTTAGCTTTCCAATGACTATTTTTCAATTTTTTTTATGAATATTTGATATGTCAATTTGACAATTGTATAACAATATGTTCCTTAAACATGAAAGGAGTGATCATGAGTTATTTATTCCCACAACAATGTATCTATTATTAAACTTATGTTGTTAATAAACTAAATAGAGTGCACCAATCTACAGAGATTGTATTTTATTATAGCTATAGTTTTGAATCTAATAGATGAATATTATAATTTCTACAATTTTTTGAAGTTGACCAAGCTGAAAATGTTGCAGATTTTAAACACATGTTTTTCTACACCTTGTATCTATCTTAATTTTTACTTAAAAGTAAAATCTAAATATACCCTTTTGAAAATAAAAGTTTAAGGATTATGAATATATGTTTTCCTAAATTTTTCACTGTATATTTTTAGAGATACTGATATTTCATTTCATCGAATCATAATGCGTTCTGAAAATATTATGCACTCATTTTTTTTTTAAATTAAATAAAATTAGATAAAAATAATGAAAATGAAAACAAATTATAGGAATTGAAAGTAGTTTCAATTTTGGAAATGTTGGTGTCATTTTTGAAACCAAATTCTTAGTATTTGCAGGAGTCTGCAACCTTTGAAGTTCAGGTAATCTTGGGGCAATTCTCTGGTTTTTGTTTAGAGTCCCAATTTCATGTTTTCAGTCGAAATAATATTTTTTTGGCCGAAAAACTAATTTTTAACGGAAATTGTCAAAAGAGAACAGTTATCAAGGTTTTTGACTGAAAGCATGTCGAGTGAATTCTGTGAGTTGGAAAAAATGAAAAGACACGTCATATCGATTCATTCTGCCCCAAATTGTATAAATACGCTTTCGTCCGAACACATTTAACACAATTCATCGGATGGATGGATAGATATGAGCTCAGGGATAGGGATTTGAAAGCATTTCTACTACTGATTCTAGCTGTATTCTTTTCTTTATTTATTTCTTCTCTCTATTTCATAGGTTTAATTAGAGGATCGATATCAATACATGATGGTTTTCTAGAGCACCTAAATAAAGTTTCGAATCATCTTTTTGGTTTTTGTTGAATAAGGTAATTGATGTTTGTTCAAATTTTTATTGGAATAACAATTTATATGTTGAAAGATAAATGTTGAGCATTTTTTCAAGCTGAAGTATTTGTTGAACATATCTTTTAAAGATAACTATAAAATTCATGGGAAACAAAAGTTTGTGCACGAGAAAATTTGATCGCACTCGAGATGATACTCGCTAAAACGAACAAAGGAAAGAGCATTATTCGAGAAAGAAACGAGAACGTACAAATATTGAAGAAAGAAACAATGATAATGTAAATAGATATTTTCAGCAAGAAGAAGTTCAACCAGGTATGCATGCACATATGATGATCGAGCTCACGACACATATTGTGACTGTATTCAAAAAGTATAGAATTCAAAGTATATAATTCAAATTTAAAATATTGTAAATAATATAATTGATTGTAATTACAATTTGATGCTTTTCAAAATACATAAATAGATTTGTCTCGTAATGTCGAAGAAGAATTTGAAACCAAAATTGAAGAAGAAGGAGTTGAAACTGAAATTGAAGCAGAATATGTTGAAAGTGAAATTGAAGAGGAAGACGTTGAAAGTGAAATTGAAGCAGAAGACAAATCACCTATAGGTCTGTACATAAATTTAGATAATACAAGATGAAAACTCAAGTATATATAGTTTAGTGAATTTGTTTTCTGGTTAAATGCTTTTTAATATAAACTTTAAATTGAAATATGCATGAGAATCTATCAACATTGATGATGAAATATTAGAAAATGTTGATACTCACAAATTTAGGAAGAAAAACGCTAAGCATTATATAAGATATCGAACTAAGAATATGTATAGTAACTTTTTCAAAGATGAATCAGTAATAGTACATGCTCAACTTTTACTCTGTCTAATGAAGTCAAGAAGGTTAAAAGAAGCTTCATCATTATTGGGTATTCAAAAGTCGACAAAGGATACAAAGGTGAAACAGAATGTCTTTGACAATATAACTAATGTATTAAAATATTTTGGAAAATATCGAAAAAAAGATGTCAGTGTTGCACGTAGAGCGATAGAAACAACAGTTGTTTCATCTAACAATATAAAATATCATTTGACACGACACATGGGAAAAATGATCGGAACATCAAGAAACAAATTGCACAAACATAGAGATTTTTTATTGCAAATAGATGTAAATCATGAATTGGTTTGTTCAACAGTGATTTCTAGAGAACCCTACAAAGATAGACTTACAAAAAATGTTAAAGAATTGGTCTGTAATTGTTGGTTGGAAGAATCTCATGTTACGCCACATACAAGGGATGTGTTGCGATGAAGAATAGCATTAAAACAATATGAAGAATATCCAAAATATATATTTTCAATGACACAAATGGAGTTGTTCAATAACTTCAAAGAAGAGCACAAAGAAGTTAAAATTTCGATCAATACATTTGTGCAACAAAAACCATGGTTTGTTAGACCCATCATTGATTGCGATACTTGTTGTTGTTGTTATCATGTGGAATTTGAGTTGTATTATGACACTTTTTTTTTTATTTTGGTAAAAATATATGGCCAGGTTCACCTCCTCCTTCCACTTTCCATGTTTTTGTATCTTAAATTTTATGTGAAAGAGAAGATGATGATTTATTTTACAAAAAATATTTGTTGGTGAAAATAAATGTGATCGTTGTGGAAATCTAATTTTGTTTCATTCAAAGTATCATATTGATATGAATGATCAGTCATTTTCTAATATAAGAGTCAATTGGAAGAGATATGAATATATCAACAACACGGCTCCACATTCTTCAAATGTTATTTCCAAACGGATTGATTTGAAGATAGATAAAATCTGTGTGATAGATTTTTTAAGGAAGTTTGAGGAAGAAATTTATAAATACACCAATCATTCACATAGAGCTCGATGGAAAGATTTACAATTCAAACAATCCCATGAAGTGTTTCCACTAGGGACAATTTTGTTTGTAGTTGATTTTGTAGAGAATTACACATTCGCTGCATAGAAAGAAATACAGAGTGAATATTATCATTATGATCAAGTCATGATATTTGTCTACGTTCTATATAGACATGGTCAATGGAGTCTTGATAACATATAAATCACCAACGAAAAATGACATGTTATTAAAGAATATCACTTTTATATAAGTGATGATCGAGCACAAGACACACATTATGTACAACATTGTTTTGATAAATTTTATGATTCATTGAAAGAATGAGAAATTGTATTTGATCGATATTGGATATGGTCATATGGGTGTGCGGGTGAGTTCAAATCTCCACGATCATTCTATTGATTATGTCATCTTCATAAAAAATTAAACATTACACATTGTTGGAATTTTTTTGAGACTAGTCATGGAAAATGAGAGAACGACGGTGCAGGGACATGTATAAAACGAGCACTTTGAAGGTATCACATGAACCCTCATACTGATCGATTTGAATCCGTTGAACAAGTTGTTGAATGCTGCAAAATGGCGCTAAGCCATGAATATAATCCCTCAAGGGATGTGCGCAGGTGTGTCTATATATAAATGTTACACATGTACACAAGATATTTTTATTTGATCTTGTTCAAATTTATAGTCAAACTTCAATCATTTTCTTGAGAGATTTCAAGTTAACAAGTTTTTGTCTTGTGCAGGTTTTTTTGGTACGTTGGAATCCAAGATGTAAATATATAAATATCATATGACACCAGTACAATACCTGGGACACGAAAAATACATTCAGTTAAAACAAAACATTTTCAAAATGTGTTTTCCATTGATAGAAGAAATGAGTCTTGTTTTTGTTCAGTTTGCATAGAGGACACAAAATCCATAGATATTTGTGAAAACGAAAATACAGGATATGTTAAATCTTGGAGACATATCGAACTTAATGTAAAAGGGAAAATGCCACTTGCAAGCTCAGAGGAGATGGAATCAAATGAAGCTATAGTGTCATTTTATGGAGATAGAGTTTCTAATCTTGTTAGAGAAGGTAATTTTTATGTTTAATTTTTTTCAAATAACTTGTAGATGTACTTGTGTGATAATCTAACACGAACTATTTGTTGTCCAATATATCAAATTATTTGCAGGAGATGTTTTTGCCCTGGTTTCATTTGTAGACAACATTGAAAACGTGAAATATTCTTTGATGCGATGCACAGAACAAAATATGACGCTATTAGAAGATTTTGATGATAATGGTTTTATATATGAAAGATGATTTATTGTATTGAAATGATATTTTTTTCAAGAAACACATCAAACCGATACTCATGTTCGCTTTCAAGACTACCAGTGAGATGTCACAAGTTGTCAATATAGTCATTTGCTATGTGTAACACGCATAAAGTTAATAGAAGTTCAATCAATTAAAAAAGTTAGAAAATGGAAAATGTCAAAAGTCAATCATGAACGAATAATTGAAGATGGAATACAATTACGATGTTTTTAAACAAGTGGCACATGTACATTCTCGATTTTTTTGTTTTTCATTGAAAGTACATTACAGATTTTGAGGACTTTTTCTTACCATTTTCAATCATATTTCCATATAGGATATTTATAAAAACGGTATGTATAAAAAACTCCAGATCATTCTTAAAAAACACAAATAAAATATGGGTCAACCATATTTTATCTGTGTTTTTCAACCAATACACCAATCAAAATTATTTTATGAGCATTACACCAATCAAAATTGAGTTGTATACCTCTTGTATTGTGAACATTTTATTTTAAACTAAAAAATTGTTAAAAACCATTTTCATTGAACACTTACTTTTTTCAATAGTATTTTTTTCCATTTTATTTTAATAATATTGCATTAATTTAAAAAAAAATTAAACATATTTTATATTTTTTATTGTAATATTATCTTGTTTCAAATTTTAACTCATTCCGATTTTTATTTTATTTTACGAGATTATATAAATTAAAGTTGAATTGAAAATCTGTTTTATTTTGAATATTTTTTTAATTGTTGTTCTCAAAATTACAAAAAAAAAAAAAGTTAAAAACATCTCTTTCATTTTGAGATTTTATTTTATTAAGGGTTTATGAACTTTGAGGTAAATATCTCTTCTAGATTTAGCATTTTTTTAATGACTATAGGATAAAATTAAAGAAGAGTTGATTATCTCTTCCATTTTAAGGTTTTATTTTATTGTCACATCATTTTGATAATTTTATTTTATCATTATTACACAAACCAAAAAAGAGTTGAATGTCTCTTCTATCTCAAGCTTTTATTATATAAACATTACCTATAATTAATTTGGATATCTTTTCTATCTTGAGAATTTTATTTTTATTACTATTGCACCAATCAAGGAAGAGTTGAACATCTCTTCTATCCTAGATTTGAGAGCATTGACTTCTTTAAGTTGTAATTTTTTTTTTTTCATTTTTTAAATTAATATTATAACAACTAAAAACAATTTAAACATCTCTTCCAGTTTATGTGAATAGTACTAAACCATAGCCTGCAAATTGTGTTCCTAATGTAATTCTCTTTCATACATGTTATATGAGTTGTACAAGGGGTATGGGTTGTTCCTTGGCATGTCTAAAAAACAATTCTTGAATGCATACCTCCTCCTTTGAATTCCACATTGGTTACCTTCTTCCAAAATCAAACACAAGTTTTCTGAAATGAAATTGGTACATCATGAAAATTTATTCATTTTAGTGCAGTTCCTACGAGCATAGGCTTTGCATGTTTAAAATGTTTTTTGTAACTACCATATATTCTCAAATAATTTTTTCATGGTTTAGCATGTTGTCTACTATCATATATTCTTAAATATATAAACAACACCACATTCTTGTATTATTGAATTTGCATATTCTTAAATAGATAAATAACAACACATTCTTGTATTATTTCACTTTAATTTTTTCTTTTCATTTATTTAGCAGATCTCATATGTCTATCTTTCGTTTAATTTTTTCTTTAGTTTTTTTTATTAGTTAAGTGCATCTATGTAACCAATTTATTTGACAGATGTCATATGCCTATCTTTCCTTTAGTTTTTCCTTTAGTTTTTTTTATTAGTTAAGTGCATATATGTAACCAATTTATTTAACAGATGTCATATCTCTAGCTTTCCTTTACTTTTTTTTATTAGTTAACTGCATCTATGTAACCAATTTATTTAACAGATGTCATATGTCTATCTTTCCTTTAGCTTTTTTTATTAGTTAAGTGCATCTATATAACCAATTTATTTAACAGATCACATATGCCTATCTTTCATTTAGTTTTTCCTTTAGTTTTTTTATTAGTTAAGTGCAGATCTATGATCTCATATGCCTATCTTTCCTTGAGGTTTTCCTTCAGTTTTTTTTATTAGTTAAGTGCATCTATGTAACCAATTTAATTAACATATCTCATATGTTTATCTTTCCTTTAGTTTTTTTTATTAGTTAAGTGCATCTATGTAAGCAATTTATTTAACAGATCTCATATGCCTATCTTTTCTTTAGTTTTTTTTATTAGTTAAGTGTATCTATGTAACCAATTTGTTTAACAGATCTCATATGCTTATCTTTCATTTAGTTTTTTAATTAGTTAAGTACATTTACGATCTCATATGCCTATTTTTTCTTTAGTTTTTTTTATTAGTTAAGTGCATCTATGTAACCAATTTATTTAGCAGATCTCATATGACTATCTTTCCTTTAGTTTTTTTTATTGGTTAAGTGCATCTATGTAACCTATAGGGTCATTCGTAACTAGAAAAAAAAATACATCTTTTAAAATAAAATTAATCTCCTAAACATATTCTGCCAAAATTATTTGAAGATATGTTAATGGAATCATATTTTTGACAATCCACGGTGAATATAAAATGAAACATTTAAATTAATAAATAGCATACAAAGTATTTAAGAGTTTGATGCTTAATTTAATGCATTGTAAAAATGATAATATAAAAAACATTAGTTCATTACTAGTTAACTTTGCCATTGTTTTTCCATCAATTTTGAGAAATCAAATATGAGACAATAAATTGTTATTTTGAATTCAAAGTCTGAATAGTTGGACTATAAAATACGTATGTATCACATCATTTTAGGATGATAACAAAAACTAAAACATTTAACTCCAAAATTTTGGCTTCTAAGCCATCATGATCACTTCATACTTGCAAAAAAAACAGAATTCAAAAATTAAAAATTTACAATTCAAACATGTGAAATAATACAGAATTCAAAAATTGTGATTAAAACAAAATTGACATACATACCAAAAGAGTTAAATCTCATCCTCCAACATACTCTTTCCCACAAAATATATTGTAAACATATTTTCCACCCAATATAATTTAGACATCTCTAACAATAAAAATCAATAATAATAATAAAAAAACACATATTAGCATATATATTGTAACTAAATATCAAATAAACAATAATAATTAACAACATACCCAACCATCGTTAAATAGATTTAAGATAGTTACTCTCCAATTAAGAGTACATGATTTAAACAATTTGTAAATCTTATCTAAAATCTTAAAAAAAATGAAAGAGAAAAATTATGTTCTTGGTAAAAAAAATTGTGAGTTAGAGTTAGATAATAATCTGAAAATAAATATAGAACTATGTATGAAAAAAGTTCACAAATCTCCATATTAATTCATTCTTCCAATGAAATATTTATCTCCTTGTGGATAAAGTCGAATAAAATCCCAAATCCTTGAGGTGAAATTCTTCTTGTGGATAAGGTCTCAAATCCTTCAATTGAAATTCTCATCCCAAGTGATGTTATTGTATTCTTGGTAAAACAAATTGTGAGTTAGAGTTAGATAATAATCTGAAAATAAATATAGAATTGTGTATGAAGAAAATTCACAAATCTCCATATTAAGTCATTCTTCCAATGAAATACTTATCTCCTTGTGGATAAAGTCCGAAATCCTTCATGTGAAATTCTCCTTGTGGATAAGGTCTCAAATCCTTCAGAAATTCTTATCCCAGGTGATGTTATTTGATCATATTTACACAACAATAAAATACTAATCTCCTTAGCAGTTAAATACTTCTCTCTTCTTCTGCAGTGGTCATATAATCAAATTACACGATGATCTTTCAAACTAAAGGACTCATAACTCTCCATATTAAGCCATTCTTCCAAAAAATTACTTATTATCTAAAAAAATTCACAAATCTCCATTTTAAAAATCATTATTCCGGAAAATACTTATCTCTTATTTCTGCGGTGGAATAGATGTTCTCATATAATCTTGGATGTACATGAAGAAAACACAAATCTGCACATGTATATCAAGTCATTCTTAAAAAACCATTTAAATGGGATGTATTCATATTAAATATAATGAAATGCTCTTTGAAACTATGTGTGAGCTAGCTCACATATACAATATGTGTGAGCTAGCTCACATATACAATATTTGTGAGCTTATTTGTAAATATAATTCAATGTTGATTTTTGTGATTAGTAACCAATTTAGTTAAGAGTTTGAAAATAACCTAGAAAGAAGGAATTCACTTCGTTTTATGTAGAAAACACAAATTTCCATACTATGTCATTCTTGGACAAGAAAACAAGGAATGCAATCGAAGAAAATTTAGAAATTTTCTCTTTTCTGATGTGGGATAGAGTCTATTCTCAAATATTCAAATGTTCAAGTTCAAAATTAGGTCTTCATCATGATCTAACCTTAAATAAATTTGAATGTACGTCATTTAAGACAATGATAAATTTATATAGGGGTTCTATATATTTCAAAATAATTGATCAAAGCATTAAATAGGAAAGGGTAAACTAAAAATTTGATAAAAGTCAAAAACATACATTTATGAATCATCTTGAATGAACAGATCCTTCCCAAATCTGGGTGCTTCTGTAACATCCCGCTCTGGCACACCGAGGACACTTATTCTTTGAGGACACTTGCTCGCAAGTGATCTGGACCCTTTTTGATGTTGGACCTTATATATTTGATTATGATGTGATTGACAGATGATATGATGCGTTACTATTCATGTATATGGGTGCTATTGACTCAGTTGATTGAGTGTGCAGGCTTGTGAACTTGAGGATGCAGAGGCATCGGTAGACCCCCTTGGACTCCGGACTGAGTCAGGGAGTGTGCTTTTGGGTTGATTTTTTATTATGATGTTGATTTGATGTGATGATTTGATGACGACATTCTGACATGATTATTGGTGA
>JZKD02S2120484.1:257558-268540 GCA_000966675.3 Picea glauca
TATATAAAATACTTAGAAATTTGAATATTTTTACAAAAATATTGCCAAACATTTATAGTTGGCATGTGAAGAATTAGTAAGATTTGCCAAGGTTTCTACATTTTAAAATAAATTTCCATCCTTAAAATCATCCATGTCTGAAGGATAGGTGGACGTAGGCGTGCAATCTTTTGTTTCTTGATAACATGGCCTCCTAAATCCACCTTCACCCTTTGCATCGACATTTGAATCTTTGTGACAACCACTCTCTCTTTCATTGTTGTCCCTTGCTCTAAACTCATTGTCTACACACACATCTGAAAGTAATTAAACCATTTAACTTCACATAAATTTAAATACACAAAAATACAACAAAAATAAACAAAATCAAAGAAAATTACCATGAATATTCTCTTGTCCTCAGGTATTCCCTACATTCTTAGGTGTAGGAGTATCAATGCGCAACCTATCTAATAAGACTGCATCCATACCACTTGTTTGAGCAGGTTTTGCAGTTGATCTATTCACAGACTCGTTTGAATATCTCTTCTGGCGAGATTGTTTTTAGTCATTCAGAGTTTTGGTCGAAGAAGGACTTCTTGTTCGGATAACCTAGAGCATATACGAAGAATGTATGGAGAATATTGTGTCAACGTCTCTCCTCAATATCTATCCACAATGCATAATTTATCAATAAAAATGCATAGATGTACCCAAGTTCAAGCAATTAAAAACGTAGAGAGAAATCAAAGTTTTAATCAATCAAGCAACAGAGGTACTTGTTCATAAGAAGGCACAAAGAATAAACATTCATCCATGAATCAATCAACTCAGAGATAAGGGATAAAAATCAGATTAAATTATTATCCTTCACTCATCATCCATGCATAGAATAACAGGGCATTTGAATCTATAGGTATTTAAACACCGAAGTGATGATCGTCGATTCGGCTCTTGGCCGACTACTCAAGCACATACTGATGACTAAAAGGATAAGGGAAAGAAGATAAAACTACAACATTTTCATAATAATCAATAAAACCCACACATAGAAGTCATTGAAATTAGAATTTGAGCTCCCTAAGGGAAATCATTTCAAAAAAACAACAAGGGGATTCATTAAAATTTCCCTTTGGTTGGATCCACTAAAAAAACATATTAGAACATTTCTATAAGATTCCTTAAAAGTTCCCTATGGTTGGATTCACAAAGACCACATATAATGCAATGTATTAGAATCCCCAAAATAAAGAGTTTAATCTTCATAACCTCACACACCCACTAATAACATCAACATGTTTTAATCATGACGAGGTGAAGGTCTTGCATGGACATGTATTATATGACATTTCTTTAAGCTTCCCATTAGCATTGTTTAAATGTCATTGAGCTTTTATACTAATTCCTTTATTGTCATGTTACATGGGATGGGTTTGAGGGTTGTTCGTATTCCTAATATAAATTAAGATGAGGTGGAGAAATGTAATATTTGTGAGGCTTAGTTGGAGTTATAAATCTAGATAAAATATAGTCATATAAGGTGGAAATTCACATTTATTGAGAGCAATCATGATAATAATTTCAAATGTAAGTGCATCATAAACTATTGTAAACATAGTAATGTGAGTTTTAATGGGATATATATTTTGAAGAAGATGCAATTGAGTGATTCTTAATGGTCACAAAATTTATGGTTCTAATGAAGCCTATTTCTACAAATAGTAGTGTAAGTTTTAATGGCGTATATATTTTGAAGAAGATGCAATTGAGTGTGTCTTAATTGTCACAAAATTAATGGTTCCAAATAGTAATGTCTACAATGGTGGTAATGGAGTAGTTTAGGTGATGATATTTGATAATATAGAAAATGTTATACATAACTGTGAAAAATTTTATGGTCACCTGAAGTTACATAAAAGAACCTAATTTTACTATAAACTAAGGGATTTCCGCTAAGGTATTTATACCTAATTGTTACATAAAGGAACCATATTTCCACTAAGGGATTTATTAACTATAAACTCCCTAACTCTCTTTCTTGATATAGTTTTGAGTTTATTTGTTGTTGATTATTAAACCTAACATCATATCCCTCCATGTCCAAAGTTTCACAAACAACAACACAATCTAGGACACAATAAAGTGATATGTGATTAACAAATAAATTAGTTTTAAGTCCTCTTCAATTTTCAAGAATTTAGTCAGTGGCTCACTTAAACGCCAAGCATATTACATTAAATGTTGATCGGATAAATTTAAAGTAAAAACCAAATATACATGTGTATATACTCTACAGGTTGAGGGAATGACTACATTGAATATACTACCTATGTTTCACAGTTTGTTTTCGATTTGTTGTGCTATATTAATGCAGATTTTCCATATCATATTACAATGTAATATGAGATAACATATATTACTATATAACATATTACATTGTAATATGTTATAACATATTAAAATGTAATTGTAATAACATATTACAATGTAATTGTATGTTACATTGTAACATGTTATTTCCTAGTAGCCTTGTCACACCCCAATAATCAAACCTTCATAAGGTTTGACTTCTAGAAGTTCTTGGAAAATACAATGCACCAACAGTTTAAATATTTTAGGGGTACTAGGTCATTCAGGTACCAATCTCACTTGATTCATATGTTAATCCATCAAAACTACTCACATCAAGGTTATTTTAATTCAAGGATGGTGAATTACTAGCCAGCATGTTGCTCTCCCAAACATTGAGTGGTTGCCTATGGTATGAGAACATGTCACTAGTGAAGGTTTTTTGTAGTTTGTAAACTCTTTTGTGTCTAAATTAGACTCTATTATCCACAATGAAGTATTCTTTATAATTATTCCTTTAGTCAAAGGGTCACTACAATTGAAAATCAACATCAAAGTGGGAGACTAAATATGTATGTTTATAGTATATTTATTAAATTTAAATATGTATGTTTTAAAAAATTTCCATTGTATGTATATTACTCCTCCATTGTACTCTAATATTACATATGTAAAATTGGAATTATAAATTTAATTCTTACAAATGTGTAATTTTTATAAAATAAAAAAAGTTTGAAATAAAAAAAACAACAATTTGAAATTTTTATGAAATTTTTATAAAATAAAAAATGTTTGAAATGACTATGACTTGGCAAAGGTGATCATTCACAATGAAGATTTTATCAATAAAAAAACAGAGATGTACCCAATTTCAAGCAATTAAAAACACGGAGAGAAATCAGAGTTTTAATCAATCAAGCTGCAGAGGTACTCGTTCATAGAAAGGCACAAAGACTATGAATTCAGCCATGAATTAATAAACTCAAAGATAAGTAAGGGATAGACAACAAAACAAATTCTTATCCTTCACTCATCATCCATGCACAGAAAAATAGGGCATTTGAATCTATGGGTCTTTAAACATCGAAATGATGACTGTCGATTTGGCTCCTGGTTGACTGCTCAGGCACAGACTAATGACTAAACAGATAAGGGATGGAAGATAAAAATTGAATCTTTTCATAATAATTAATAAAACCCACACAAATAAGTCATTGAAATCAGAAGTTGGGTTCGCCAAGGAAGACTCATTCAACTCAGAGGTTTCTCATTCATAATGTAGAGTTTATCAATATAAATGAAGAGATGTATCCAAGTTCAAGCAATTAAAAATGGAGAGAGAAATCAAAGTTTTAATCAATCAATCCACAGAGGTACTCGTTCATAAGAAGGTGCAAAAACTAAACATTAAGCTATGAATCAATCAACACAAATATAAGTAAAGGGATAGACAACAGGGAAATTTCTTATCCTTCACTCGTCATCCATGCATAGAAAAGAAGGACATTTGAATCTATAGGTCTTTAAACACTGAACTGACGACCATTGATTCGGCTCCTGGCCGATGGCTCAGGCACAGACTGATGACTAAAGGAATAATGTAAAAATGATAAAACCACAATCTTTTCATAATAATCAATAAAACCCACACATCGAAGTCATTGAAATCATATGTTTGGTTTGCCAAGTGAAATCAATTCAGTAAAACAACAAGCAAGGGGATTACAGATACAAGTTAATAATTTATTAATGGTAGGAATGAGTGATATATATTTTGAAGAAGATGTAATTGAGTGATTCTTAATTGTCACAAAATTTATGGTGGTAATGAACCCTATTTCTACAAATAGTAATGTGTGTTTTAATGGCATATATATTTTGAAGAAGAAGCAATTGAGTGAGTCTTAATTGTCACAAAAATAATGGTTCCAAATGGTAATGTCTACAATGATGCTAATGGAGTATTTTAGGTGATATTCTTACATTATCTTTGTGATCTAGAAAATTCTTTTCTAGGATGTTTTGTTTTGAAATTTGATCATTCAATATATTTTCCAACATGCATAGTTTACTTGTTATAGTGTATAACATATTATGGTTGGTTGGGATGCTGCATAGGATATTCTCAATAAATATGATAAATATTTGAGTGAGTTAAAGTTTAAATATTTAATAATAATATTGTTTTTATATAAAGCAGGTCATTATTTCTAATTCTAAGACTTTGCAAAACTCGTGATATTTTGAAAGGGGCATACAAAGAAGCTGAAAATAATGGTAGAAGTAAACTATTAAGGGTATTACTACTATGATCAAAGCAAATAGAACATGAATACAACAGGTATGTATGTGCAACACGATACACCTTATTAGCATAAGAGCTAGTATTGAGTGCAAGTAAGTTAATCAATCATATTCGTACTAACCAATTAGCATGCTATGTTATCAGTAACTCCTAATCAATTCATTACGTAAAGATTTTTTGTTATACTAGTAATGAACAGAACATTGCAAGGATACGTCATATCTATAATAAGTATGATGTAAGGCTAATGAAGCTTAGTAACAAGCTTAAGAATAGTGACTAACAAGACTGTAATCAAAGCAATATGAGCTTTCTTAGTTATCTTGAATAAGTTGTAAGTGATACCACTAAGAGTTATGGATTCCAAGATGTTACAGTCTAGTCATTTGTACTACACTAATATGAGCTCTATAACATAGCTTGTATTCAAGAAAGTATGGGGAAAGGGTAATCATACTAGTATCATTACGTTTAATGAAGGGTCCATGTTTCTTCTATCATTACTTAGGGAATAATCGTGATGTTATAACTCATATGGGATTAGAGCTCTAGCCACATATTACACTTTACTTGAGTCTAATACAGGTCCATAAAATCTTACAACCTTTTGGATATGGGAGTATGTATTCTCATAACCGATTACACATAGCTAATACTCGTAAAATAGTATGTGTTTCCTTTATAGAAAGGCCTATGCCATATCTTACAATGGTTGAAACATGGGTAATAAGCATAATCAATACATGTGTGTAAACAACTTAGGTATTAGCTTAGCTTTAGCTGTGTATAGTTTATTGGAATAAGATGATCATCCTATATGCTAAATAGTATTGGTTTCATTACCATTAGCTACATGGACTAGAATAATCATACACATTGAATACTTAAATCTATGTAATATGAGTAGTATTGATTACTAATATTAACTACACAATGGGTTTATGACTCTGTGTTGAATACACTGTAATACCTTGTTTCTGAATATCTTTAATGTATGTGTTTGATTACGTATCTACTTAGTAAGCTCTCTACAAACCTATGTTACATTGATTATGTATTACTTGCATCATTCATTTACAAGGATAAGCTCAATACCAAGTTGTTACCTATCACTAATATTGAAGCTCATATCCATTGCTTGTGTTGGATAGTGTAAGCAGTGATCTCAAAGGTTACATATGCCTTTTGTTATGATTTACTACTAGTCCAAACTAAGAGCTTAGTAAGACCATACTTATCTATACAGTGTTTTCATTACACATACTCATAAGATCCATATTGAAGGTTAGTACTAACTCCATAGATTACTGATATGCCTATTCCTATGTATAAGATGGGCTATTGATTTCCCATAATTCCTATGGTATCCATACTCATAGGGTAAATACAGGCTTTCTTATAGGAAAAGAATTCATATATGAAATTAGTAATAGCATAAGAGCTTGAATATGGAGTATCTTATACCTGTCTAATCTGAGAAATGGTATTGATACTACTCATTCTACTGCCCAATTTGATCAAGTTGCAGATAGAGATATACCGATGACCTATGGGAATAAAGGATATTGATAATATGCATACTTCAAAGGGAAGATCAAAGTATTCAACTTTGTTTACATGTATCAAGCTAATAAGAGCTATTCCAATCAGATCATGTTCTTAGTACCTAACCCCATCTATTCCCATTATTTTATGAGATAAGTACCAAGTAAAGCAATGCAAATCATTTTTACCTAATCAAGCAATCATAGGAACAGTTCTAATAAACTTATATGAGCTTCATAGATATTACAGTAATCAAATCACTTAAGCTTGATATTCCATGGACTCGCGAGTATTACATGTTGTAAGATCTACCTTATTTCCATAATCATATCCTCTTTCTAATACATAAGTTGTGATTAATTACAAGGATAAGCTAGATAAGTAATGGGTATAACACTTACCATGGATCTGAAAGCATAGAGTTTAAGCTTGTATCCTTACATCAGTATTGGCTCAATTCCCATGAGATCCGTAATCAATATCAAGCATGTATGATGTCAATACATTGTATAACCTATGTGATTGAGTATGTTAGGTATTAATCATACCAGTGAAGTTGAACAATACTAGTACCATATAATCTTGGAATCAAACATGATAACATAGTTAAGCAATGGAGTTCATACTAATATGTACATACTAAGAGCTCACGACACCGATATGTATAAGATCAATACTTGGAGCTATATACTACTTACACTCTTATCTGATTCATTGTATAGATTAATGGGATTCATTCATCTCATAATGAGAACCTATGTAAGCTGAGTGTTCTAGAGGTTGTATATTTTATAGCAGTGATTGATTACTACATTCCCTATGAACCAGCTAGGAGCTTCTCTAATATAAGAATACTTCCATTTGATATGTTCCCACACTATCGATTGCTTATGTTTTCGTAGTCACCCTGCAATCTCAGTATGGTACTGATCAAATTAGGCAGATAGGATACCATTTGTATTCATTCAATGGGGTTACGTATACCACTCATACCTACCTTGAGTAGAAGGGTAAGATAGACGGGTGAGAAAAGGGAACAAAGGATAGTGACACACTTGCTATGTTAGGTAGTATATCAATAATATGGAACCTGTTTCAGTTTAGCTAGTCTCAATACACATAGGTTCTCAGCTATGGGTACAACTAAGCAACTTGACTGGATTAGTACTAACCCCAATGCTTACGTAAGTTGAGTGATAACTAAGCTCACACGGGGTATATACACATTACAATAGTAATAAGGAGGATTCCATAATAAATATGACTAAGCTTATGATATAAGTAAAGGTTTAGGGCTATGTGTATAAGGATTACAATACTAAGCTTAAGCTAGTCTAACTATGATGGGTTTCATTACTATTCCAATACATCGTGCTAGTATGATCAAATCGTAATCAGATAAGCATGATTCTCATTAGAGTGATACATGTTCTAACTATGTCTAATAGACATAATATACCAATACTAATATTGGGTTCAATGGGCAACAACATGGTAACATAAGAGATATGGAAACTATGATTACTAGTAACACAGGTGTTGTAATGAACAACATTGTTTATCACTTACTCTAATTAATGGTATTACTACTATATCTACCTAATGATCTTATATTCAATGCAAGTTGTTAGTTTTTTCCTATGGTAATTAAGTAACATAGATGTGTTGTAATAGGTAATGGTAGAATAGAAACAAAAAGTATGACATCAACTCTAAGCTCTTGTATAGGGGAAATGACTAGAATAATTAGCATTACTTAAGGTAGTATCACTTATATTACTCACATGGTCATAAAATCTCACTATGATAGCTTCTCTATATGGGATATGACTTCAAGTGTTATGCTTAAGCTCTACCTTATATTACCATAACTATGATGAGGTTTGTACGCATGATAGTTATGTATGTTCTATAAAGGTTAGTGAATCATTACAACTTAGTTAATTTTGGTTTCTGTATATAAAGCTACTAATAGTGCTACGTGTGTCATATTATGTTATAAGTACAATATAACCATAATCACTAAAGAAGTGGAATTTGTGATCATAGTTATTAGAGATAACAAGGGCATTTAAACTGTAATGATGATTACCAACCCGTTTGATCTATGTATTACTAATATACAATATCACATATTACACATAACTAGTATAAGTGCACTGTTAGGTTGGTCTCATTCCCATCAATTTATGTAATCAAATCAACAAAGTAACCCATATCATGCTTATTAGTTACAATCTATACTTACCAATATGTTATGGAATTACTATTGATTGATCTGAGTATTAAGCCCATAAGTATCTATAGATCAACTTTGTGTTCATAAAGGTTAGATATGTCTATGATTACCATTACTAATATGTAAAATGTACAAAAGGTGATATAAGTGATATGTATAGGGTCAACTAATTACACCTAAGCTCTAAGTTGAGCTGCTTACAACCTATATAAATATGAAGTAATATGAAAATAATGATGATTACAGTCTTCATGCTATAAATAGTAATAAATACCAATCAAATGACTCGAATGATAGATATCAATGAATACAGTAAGTTGAATATGACTTAGTACTACCACTTTAATCATAGTATCCATGTATCATAAGATGCTTGATTTCCATTGCTTGTAAGTTGTGTTTGACTTAAGCTAGGAATCACACTAGTCTCATAGTAAGCTTATACTTGTTCATACTATATTAGCATATCAAATATGGATAAACAGTATTCCAAATTTCCCTTATTAGTGACTATTGATTTAATGGTAATTAGATTCCATCATAACTAGAGTAATTGAATGCAAAGCTTGTACATGATTACACTAGTTGATTTTACTACGGTAATAAGGCATTGTTACTATGAATGGTATAAGGCTTATTATAGAGCCTAACCTATTAGTAAAGTTGAGATAAACTATATAGGAAACATACACCCTAATAAGTAAGCTGATCAGAGTATAAGTACAACTAAGTTAAGTATGATCAATGTATATTATACGCTAGTTTCGAACCAATATGATTGGTCTGAGCTATTACATGGGTTAAGTGTATGAATGAGTCATATAAGGTAAAACAAGGAGATTAGTATCCTATATGTTACATATTATGTAAATACTATAATATCATGAAGCTTGATCATTACACACAGGTCTAAGAGTTCTACTACGAACCAATGTTGTTGCCACAGGGTTGGACCCCCGCAGCCAAATCACAGTCCACTGGACTGTGACTTGGCAATGGGGACCAGCCCTGTAGCCAAGCCGTGAGCACGCCAACGACTTGGCCACAGAGTTTCCCCACTATGGCCAAGTCACAATCCAGTGGACTGTGACTTGGCCGCGGGGGGCCATCCCTATGGCGAAGTCATTGGCGTGCCCACGGCTTGGGTACAAGGGCCAAAATTTAGCATAATTAAAATTAAAAAATAAAATTAAAATTAAAACAAAAAACTAAAATATTAGTGGGAATTTTGAGTTGAATTTTGAGCCTACCTGAAGCTCGTCCCGCCCGCCCAAAGGAGAACCCACTAGCATGACAACACAACCACCCGAAGGAGCACCCACGAAAACCAATACGACAAAACGTTCGTTCTCACGGCTTGACTACAAAGCCCGAATTATAAATTTAAATTTAAATTAAAAAATAAAATTAAAAGAAAAAGAAAAACTAAAATATCACTCTGAATTTGGAGCTTACCTGAAGCTCATCTAGCCTGCCCGAAGGAGTACCCACCAACACGACACCACAAATTCCCGAATGAGCACCCACCAACACTAGTCTGCGCCAACACAACACAATCCACGCCAACGTTCAGTCCGCACCAACATTCAACATAGTCCCTCACACAACATAGTCAGTCACAGTAACGGTTGATAAAAACATTACATTTTCGATGTCCGGTTAATATATAAGCAATTTTTTGGCCGAAAGAATAGTTCAGTCAAAAGAATCTTTCGGCCGAACGATGTTTTTGGCCTGAATATCTTTCATCCAAAAAGATATTGTTGGATGGAAAAAATCCATCTGACAAAATTTCTACATGAAAATCGAGGGTGTCGTCATTGTACCATTCGATTTGACGTTCCATAGTTTGGCCGAAAAATAATATTAGTTCGTCTGAAAGAATGTTTTTCAAAATTTTGGAGATGCGATTGTCACGACAGGGTTACCCCACTCTGTGATTTTACCCATATCTATATATCTATGGATTGATCTATTGCATGGAGATATATAAGTTTTTTTCTGATCCAATGTATGATGAGAGATTCTCACTTGTGAACTTGTCCTATAACAACATATTTAGACACAACCTCTTTTGAAATTCATTGTTATCACTTTCTCAATTCCCTAGTTTTCAAAAAAAATGATAAAAAATTGATTTTCACAACTTTGTAGATAAGTTCTACATTACTAATGGAAAATTAGAAATCTTGATGGCTTGATATAATACTAACATGCACAAATAATGTTATTAGTGAAATTCATAGAGGTAGATAAAAATGACACTTGTTCATGGGTAGAGAGCTAAAAACTGAGCTAAATGAGATAAATGAGGCGTAGACCATTATTTTGTGGTATGTTTTTTTTTTTGTGGTATGGTTTTGTTTTTTCTGCTTAGTGGCACCTCATCACTATGTTTTGCATGCACTTCCATACAATAAGGATTTTGTTACATATTAACTATTTTTCTCATAGGAAAGTTAGTTTCATACATTTAACTTTATAGGGATATTCAAAATCAAGGCCTCCACTTCCATTCCTAACATTTAACAAGAAGGATTCTATTTAGTTTTAAAGATTCAATTA
>JZKD02S2120484.1:276770-310150 GCA_000966675.3 Picea glauca
TTCCATTACCCAAACCTGGGGTCTCCAACTTCTCATGGCCATAACTCTCTAACCGTGAGGAATTATGTGACGTTCCACATACCACCGAAAATGACATGACAAGAAATATCCATCTGGGATATTTTCCTTGACAAATTCACTTTCCTTCATCTCATTATTCCACAATTAAGCATGGGTTCTCTTACTCCACAAAGCATCTTCTCGTGAGGGCTTTCACCATAAGGGGCCCACTTTGGAGTTCATCCATATTTACTCCTTATCAACCATGACAAAAAAATAATGAGTCATATTTAAATCAAACACTATTGGGTCCATTGCCCAAACCTTTGTGCTACGGGTCTTTCTGCAAGGGTTGACATCAATGACAACCAACCTTAATCAACACCTAGAAGCCATTTTCTTAGAAAGGGTCCCTAATATGGATATGAATATCCAAGGAAATCATGAAAATCAAGAGAACAATGGGTTTGATATTCAATCACATATGGGGTGTATTTTATTAGATTTGGAGAGAAACAATATTGAATGTCAAATTCAAGAACATTCATTAGTCTAATATCCACTTCATTAAGACTTCAAGTGAGCACCAAGGAACCACTTCATTGTAAATTTAAAATATAGTAATAATAAATTTAATGTGGTATAAATAATATTCATTCATAAAATTTTACATCAAGTAATTAATTAATCTCACATCTAAGGAAATAAAATGCAAATATCTAAGATTTCATAATAGTTTAAGATATTTTGTGATGTATTGTTGTAATGGAATATCCATGGTAGTTTACAAATCATATTCGTATCAGAGAATTTCTCTTTGGGATATATGTGGAAATATGCAAGATCTAGGAATTGGATTTAGAGAAAAATTCACAAAACCCTACAATTGGTGAATGAGTATATTCAAAACAACCCTCAATATCTAACATAAGAGAAATTTGTGAGGCTAGAAGAGAAATGTGTCGACATCTCTTGCAATGTGTCCCTCCTCGTGGAATCTCTATAAAGAAAGCTTAGACCATTTGAGGATGTTGGAGGGTCTAACTTAGAGATCTGATCAAAAGGAAATTGAGATATAATGAAGACTAAGAAAAGGGGTCAAGGAAAGAGCTTGATATAGAGAATCCAAGTTTGAGTTCCATTACCCCTTCACGGTATTTATTTTTAATGGAAATGAATGTGGATATCACACCATACCAAGGTGAGATTGATTCATTAAATTTGAGTCATTCATTACAGTAGTTACATGTCTATTTCATTATTCACAATATAGATGAGGAGTGTTGGCATGCGCGGTAGGATAGGTTCAAGACCCTGGGTTCAAGGTAATTATTCTAACAAAACTGTACATGTATTGACCCTTTCAACATCACCTACAAGAAGTAAAAGTCTCACCCAAGGTATCCTTATGGGGACTGCAAGAACCAAAATTCTGCAGTGGTGAGGGAAATAAGGGAGACACAATATGTCATACCTATAGGATCCTTTAGCGCACTATATCCTAGTTAACTTTTCCTTGTTACTTGATTCTATATACATATCATTCCATATTCATGTCACTTGTGGGTTAAAAATGAAATTAAAGCTACTACACATTAATGTATCGACAATATCAACAAAGATAAAAATTCATCCATAGTAAATGAAAGAATTATCACAATACGTACATGAATAATCATTCAAGATCAAAATTAGACTCAGACTTATCGTGGTTCACCCCCTCCTGGAATACGTCCACAAAATATTTTCTTCTTTATTATATTTATGGAATTCTTCTTGTGCTATGTGATACAATGGATGTTCAATACAAAAAATACTCTTATTACATTGGTATATTCCTTACACACACAATATACTACAACAACAACCACTACTAAGAATCCTCTCAGGTGTTCCTTATTCTCTCTGACTTCATGAGTCTTTTACATATTTTATTCCTTTTCTTCAGGTTTTTTTTCCATCTCACAATGAGTTGTCTACCACTAATGTTGGGCTGGTGAAAAACCATTCTGATATGGATACAACTCACACCTGACTAGTTTTCTCAAACTTTTCGCTAGTTTTTCTTTTCTATCCCCCATATTCTCCTCTTTCTTATCTCTTCTTTCTTGATCTTATTGATATTCTTGATCATGCACTTTTTTCTTATACCTCATATTTTATCACTGTTATTTTCCCAAAAATACCTACCCAACAAGCCCCCAACACTCACATGTGGCTCTTCCCAAGCCACTTAGGCCTTTTTTGTTGCATTCATCCATGCCTGAGTGAATTTATGAATACTGACCTTCACTTTATGTATTGTTGTTGCGATTTTGGTTTCATTGTCCACAATATCGTCCATTTTTTGTGTGATTACTATAGTAATTTTGGCTTAAGTGTCTTGCACTACTAATTTTGTGGCTCTTTGTATGGTGGCTAATTCTTATAGCACCCTTATGGATTTGTCTTGTAGTGATTTCCACTTTTGTATGGCCTTCTTGTTGGTTGTGGAGACTGATTACCTTCTTGATTCAGAGGCCATTTTTTTCAACCGTGTTTATACCCCATGAAGAATGTACACCCCTCCAAGTGGGGGGGTTGCAGGGGGGGATTTCCCCCCTTGTGGGGTCTGAAAGACAACAAGGGTTCAGGGGTGAAGCCCCTGAAAGAAAAATTTCCTTGTAAATGTATATGTAATTTCATAGTCAATCTTGATGATTCATCATTAATTCACATATCTGACGGTAGAGATTATCTGAGGGTTCTTTTCCCTAGAAGGAAACCCTCTTTTATGAGGGAATTGTATTATAGATGTGTCTGTGTGTGATTATTGTATTATGAGAGAGGATACTGTGAGAGAAAGAAGAGGAAGTTACAACCGGTGTGTTTTAAGTTGTATCCCTTAATTTTGATGGATAATAATAAGGAAGGACCTGGCAATTTCTCTAGTGGACGTAGCCCACACTGGGTGAACCACATATATCCATGTTTCAAGTGTATTGTGTATCTTATGTGTTTTACTTCTGCACTTGTTTTATTTTATTTTTCCGTGATCCTGTTTTTTTGACAACTGGTATCAGAGCGAAAGGTAACTCACAAAAAAAGAGGGTTCTTGGTTCAAGTGGGAGCAATGGAAGAAGATGGACAATTTAGGGTTGAGAAATTTAATGTCCAAAGCTATCAGTTATGGAAGATGCAGATGGAACATTATTTATATCAGAAGGATCTATTCCTACCAATAGGTGGAATAGAAAAGAAGCCGACGACCATGAAGGACAAATAATGGGAGGTTGTTGACAGAAAGGAACTGGGAAAGATATGGCTGAGTGTGGCAGCGTCGACGACTTTCAATATTTTAAAAGAAAAGACAATGAAGGAGCCCATGGATGCATTGGCTAAACAATATGAAAAATACTCAACGTCCAATAAGGTATTTCTAATTAAGATATTATTCAATATGAATATGTCAGAAGGTGGGTCTCTTACAAATCGTTTAAATGAATTTAGAATGATTACTAATCAACTAAGTTCTATAAAAGTGGACTTTGATAATGAGGTCAGGGCTTTTCTAATGTTTTGATCATTGCTAGAAATATAAAATGTTTTGGTCATGGTTGTAAGTAACTATGTCTCTCGTTCAAACAATCTAAAAATTGATGATGTTGTTGGTGTTATCCTTAGCGAGGAAATGTGATGGAAAAGAATAGGTGAGACATCGGGTGATGCAGGAGCATCGCTCACTCATCAAGTGAGCTAGCACATAGCGGAGAACATCTGGACAACGCCAACACATATATTTTTGAAATGCTTTGGAAGTTGTAATGCCGCTCTTTCATGAAGTCATTCATAAAGAGGCGCATTTGTATTGTATTATAGATAGGAAGGCATTTATTAGATTTAATGCTGTTAGATAGGAATTTATTGTAGATTTGATAGTTTCAGATTTCGAGAGGGAAAACGAAATATAGGCACCCTCCTTTGTATCATTGTATTATTATCAAACAGGAGCAAGAGAAGTGCAGAGCAGAGAACTGATGAAGAACACCCATGTACAGATTGAATTAATAGAAGGAACCCTTTGATTCACTTTCATGGTGTGTGTTGTTTCTCTGTGTTGATACAATGCTCATGTATGTTTTCTTTCTGTCATACGTTCGCTTTGATATGTTGTGTATGTGATTTCATAGTTTATTAGAAAACTGTGAGAAAGAGGAGAATGAGTTTCAATTGTTTCTATGTCTGAGCCAGGAGATTCCTGCATAGAGTGCAGTGGAATTCATCCGCATAGAGTGCGTTGATGAGGCTAGACAGTTGAACTCTTATTCTCATCTGCCCATAGTTGAATTGGGTTATTAGAGCCGTGCAGGGGAAGTGCAGGCCAAGGGTGGAGTCTCAGTAGCTAATATGAGAACAGGAAGGTGGGGGTTACTATGGTTGTGAGTGCACAGGACCTGAAAGAATTCGACACTTAGAAAATTGTTGAAGGTCGAGCACATAGAGTGTGCGAAAGGTCTCTTAGGGAATCAGAGTCTACAAGCTCAGGAGGGATAGTTCCTTCTTGATACCGTAGGAGAAGGACCCAGGAGGGGATCAAACAGTAATGTAGCTTTGGAGCAGGGGAAATCCTTAAGGAGGAGAATTGACGGCTAGGGATCACTGTGGAGAATTGCGAAGTCTCGCTGACCGTCAGATCGCGGAGAAGTCGTGGGGAGGTTAACCCAGGAGCCATCGCATATCGACATATCAGGGTTTGCGAATACAAGAGTTTTGAACTCGTTGAAATCGCGATTGGCGATTTCCCGAATCAACGGGAGTCGTCGATCAGAGCAGGGACATGTGGCGCAAGATTTCGAGGAGTCTGGGTTCGGGGTTTAGCAAGGTCTGTGACCTTGTGCGTTAGGAATCGTGAATTCCTGAATCGCAATTTTCCGATAGTGCGAGTGGGGATACAGGTGTCAGGGCGTCAAGCCATACCCTGTGGCGTTGACAGGTGGCATCGGAGTTCATGGTTCGGAGTTTGGTGGCGCAAGTGAATCACAGCATCACAAGTGCCGATTTCCCGATAGGGAAATCCTCGACGAGTGGGAAGCGTTGACCCTTTGAACCATTGGGGTTCGGGGTTTTGATTTGTATGAAAACACGATAGAAAGTTTCGCGAAATCGCGAAACCCGATTTCCCAATAAGTGAAGGGGAGATCGTGGGAAGAGACTACTGTGGGTGAAGGATTTCTGACCGGGATTCTGAAGAGCATTCACGTTCTGCGGGCCTGAGTGAAAGAGAAGGTCCCAGTGAGAGAGGGTTTCCTCTGAGGGTGACTTGCGTCAGAGTGGTATCAGAGTGGGAGAAGAAGTTCTCTTTGTTCCGGTAACAGAGAGAAGCGGATTTCACCATGCCACCCAGAAGAGAAAGCTAGTCACGTGATTGGGAAGACAGGGATGCCCGAAGAAGGGGTAGGCCGGTAGGGAATCCAGAAATGGAATGCCAGATGAGAGATATCCGAGCAAGGCTTGAGGAGATGGAGACAGCGTAGAGACGCGGATTCGACGCTGAAGAGTTTAGTGATTCTGAGGTGGAAGAGGAAGCTGGACATGATGAAGAAGAAGTCACAGTAGAGGATGCTTCAACCGAACGGTTCATTAGAGCCATTGCCAGAATGAGCTCAAAGACTAAGATGGACATTCCCGTCTATGAGGGGAGTCTAAATGCAGAAGAGCTGCTAGATTGGATCCAAGCTCTTGACACCTACTTCGATTACGAAGACATTGAAGAGGACAAGAAGGTAAGGCATGTTATTACCAAGTTGAAGGGACATGCATCCTTATGGTGGGATGAGTTGCAGGTTGATAGGCGCTGCAAAGGCAAACAAAATATTAAGAGCTGGGACAGGATGATCGCTAAGATGAAAGTGAAGTTCATCCCCATAGATTACCATATCACTCTGTTTAGGAGAATGCAGAACCTGAGACAGAAGATGATGACGGTGAAGGAGTACACCGAGGAATTTTATAGGCTCAATATCTGAGCAGGTCATCGGGAGAGTGATGACTAGAAGGTGGCGAGATATATAAATGGTCTGAGGTATGACATTCAGGATGAGTTAAGCATGCTAACCATCAGAACGGTAGAATATGCTTACCAGATGGCTCTGAAAGCCGAGGAGAAGATGAGCCGTAAGCAAGGACAGCGAAGGCGAGGCAGGAGTCATCCCAGAGGCAAGGCAGTTGCCCAGGAAAGAACTCAGAAGCCCAAGGAGGAATGGAAGAAACCTCAAGGTAAGATGTAAAGGGGTGGAACCTCACAACAGAGGCAACAATATGCTGAGCCGAGAAGGCAACAAAATGATCAGCGGGGAGAGTATGCTGATGCCAACACTTTTCCTCGTACCAGAAGTAGGGGAAGAAGCAGAGGAGGAATCATCACATGTTTTACATGTGGAAAAGACGGACACAAAGCTGTGGATTGTCCAGACAGGAAGATGGATAGAGGAGAAGCTCACATCACTGAGGCGCAGAGGCGTGATGATGAGGATGAAGACACTAGAAGTGGGAAGTCACTGATAGTACACAAAGTTCTCTTGACACCTGAGAAAGAGGTGGAGGACACAGCTCAGAGAACCAGACTATTCAGAACGACTTGCAAGACCAAGGGCTGGAAATGCAAGGTCATAGTGGACAGTGGAATCACTGACAATCTCGTTTCGACTGAGATGGTGGAAAAACTGGAGTTGGAGACGACCGATCACCCAAGTCCATACAAAGTGTCATGGCTGCAGAAAGGACACCAGGTAAGTGTTACGAAACAATGCTTGGTTGAATTTAAAATGGGTGAATATAAGGATAAGATCATGTGTGATGTCATTCCCATGGATGTCTGTCATGTATTATTGGGTAGACCATGGCAGTATGAYAGAAATGTTGTTCATGATGGGAGAATGAACACATACACCTTGGAGAAGGATGGTAAAACACACACATTGCTTCCAATAAAAGATAAAGAAGTGAAGCTGCAAGTAACCAGCACAATACTTCTCATGAGTGGGAAGGAACTTCTCACAGAGATGGAGAAGAATGAAGATCCACAATTCTTCGTTGTCAGGAAGACGAGAATTGTCCTGACAAGCACAAGAGTCGATGACTTGCCAGATGAGGTTCAGGAAATGTTGGGAGAGTTCGTTGATATCATCGTGGACGAACTACCTCATTTGTTGCCACCGATGCGGAGTGTGAGTCATCACATTGACCTCATACCAGGAGAAAGTCTGTCGAATAAAGATGTGTATCAGTTGACACCCCAAGAGAATGAGGAAGTCAAAAGGCAGGTATAGGATCTGTTGGATAAAGGACTGGTCAGAGAGAGTCTGAGTCCGTGTGTTGTTCCGACAGTACTAAGTCCAAAAAAGGATGGAGGCTGGAGAATGTGTATAGACTCCAAAGCGATTAATAAAATCACCATCAATTATAGATTTCCACTATCGAGAATGGATGATCTGATGGATTGCCTAAGTGGGGAAAATTATTTTTCGAAAATTGATCTCAAGAGCGGATATCATCAGATTCGCATGAGAGAGGGAGATGAATGGAAAACAACATTCAAGACGAACGAAGGTTTGTATGAATGGCTGGTCATGCCATTTGGGTTGAAAAACGCGCTGAGCACATTTATGAGGCTGATGAATGAAGTCCTACGGGAATTCATCGGTAAGTTTGTAGTCGTATATCTGGATGACATATTGATTTTCAGCAAGACCGAGGCTGAATATTTGAAGCACTTAGCCATTGTGATGAAAAGACTGCAGCAGGAGAAGCTGCTGATCAATATGAAGAAGTGTTCATTCATGAAGACAAAGCTCATATATTTGGGTTTTTTTATCTCAGCAAATGAGCTAAAGATGGATCCGGAGAAGGTAGAAGTGATAAAGAATTGGCCATCACCGAGAAATGTTTTCGAGGCGAGGAGTTTCCATGGAGTGGCTAGTTTCTACAGAAAATTCATTCGTAATTTCAGTGGAATTAGTGCAGCAATGATGGATACAGTGAAGAAGCGGCACAAGATTTTTTATTGGACAGTAGAGGCTAAGAAGAGCTTCAATCTATTGAAGTGGAATATTACAGAGCAGCCAATTCTGGTGTTGCCTGACTTTCAGAAGACATTTCAGGTGAAATGTGATGCCAGTGGGTATGCTGTAGGAGGGGTCTTAAGTCAGAATGATAGACTTGTTGCATTTTTCAGTGAGAAGCTGGATGATGCAAAGCTGAAATACTCCACATATGACAAAGAGTTTTATGCCATCATACAGGCATTGAAAAAGTGGAGGCATTACTTCATACCCAAGGAATTTGTGTTATACAGCGATAACCATGCATTGCAATTTGTAAGTCAACAGGAGAAGTTGAACCAAAAGCATGCAAAAAGGGTAGAGTACATGCAAAATTTCACATTTGTAATTAAACACATTTCAGGAACTGCTAACAAAGTGGCTAATGCTTTGAGCAGGAAATGTTTGTTGTTGCAGTAGTTCAGAGTCAAAACCTTGGGTTTTGAGAATTTAAAATATATGTATGCAGGTGATCTAGATTTCGGAGAAGCGTACGAAGCCGCTGAGAATCCAGTTCTCAGAGATCGGAGCTCGTGGATAGATTACATGATCCAGGAAGGATTGTTGTTTCGAGGCAATCAACTATGCATTCTGAATTGCTCCATGAGGGAGAATTTGGTGAAGGAAAAGCATAGCGGTGGATTAGCAGGCCATTTTGGACATGAAAAAACATTCGTGAAGATGAGCGAATCGTATTATTGGTCAGGCATGCGAGCAGATGTAAAGAGGTTTGTTGACAGGTGTCAGATATGTCAACATTCGAAGGGCCGAAAGAAGAATGTTGGGTTATATCATCCATTTCCCATACCGGAGAGGCCATGGGAGGAAAACAACATGGATTTTGTTTTGGGATTGTCGAGGACGCAAAGAGGGGTGGATTCCATCTTTGTGGTGGTAGATAGGTTTTCAAAGATGGCACATTTTATCCCTTGTCAAAATACCAGCGATGGGATGCACATGGCAAACTTGTTTTTCAAGGAAATCGTCAGATTGCATGGATTTCCGAGAAGCATAGTCTTGGATCGGGACACAAAGTTCACAGGTCATTTTTGGAGGATGCTATGGAAAAATATCGGAACTAAATTAGCTTTTAGTTCAGCTTATCATCCGCAGATGGATGGACAAATAGAGGTGGTCAATAGGAGTCTGGGAGATCTATTGAGAAGCTTGGTGATAGAGCACCACAGCAGTTGGGACCAGATATTACCACAGGCAGAATTTGCTTCCAATGACTCTGTGAACAGGAGTACAGGAAGAATCCCATTCCAAATTTTGTATGGCACACAGCCGAGGGGAGTTTCTTAACTCAGGGAGTCTGAACAGGCTGCAACTAGCAGCGTTAGCGCAGAAGAGTTCATTGAGGCGATGCAAGAACTTCAGAGTCAGGTGAGGCAGCGACTGATGAAATCCAATTAGGAGTATAAGCGCAGAGCCGATCAACGGAAGAGACAACTTCAGTTTGAAGTTGGGGACATGGTTCTAGTGCACTTAAAGAGGGAAAGGTTCCCGAGGGGAACATATAACAAGCTCAAGATGAAGAAAATTGGGCCATGCAGAGTCCTGAAGAAATTCGGGGAGAATGCATACGAGATTGAGTTGCCAAAGGGCATCGGGATATCTCTGATTTTCAATATTTCGGATTTATACCCATACAGGGCTGGAGAAGCAGACACTAGAACTGAGGAACCAGTGGTCCAGTGGCAGAAACAATTCCGAGTTGCACAAAAACCGCAGATGGAGTGCATACTGGATAAGCGAGTGGGAAAGAAGACCAAGAGGAAGCAATATTTTGAATACCTGGTGAAATGGAAGAATCACCCAGTGGAGGATGTCAGCTGGGAGACTGAAGCAGTGATTCAGAAACATGGGTAGACTGTGCAGGAGCTCATGGACAGGAGCCCATGAAATATTTCGATCCAAGGAGTATGATGCAGGAGCATCACTCACTCATCAACCGAGCCAGCACGGAGCAGAGAACAACTGGACAGCGCCAGCACATATATTTTTGAAATGCTTTGGAAGTTGTAACGCTGCTCTTTCATGAACTCATTCATAAAGAGGCGAATTTGTATTGTATTATAGATAGGAAGGCATTTATTAGATTTAATGTTGTTAGATAGGAATTTATTGTAGATTTGATAGTTTCAGATTTCGAGAGGGAAAATGGAATATAGGCACCCTCCTTTGTATCATTGTATTATTATCAAACAGGAGCAAGAGAAGAGCAGAGCAGAGAACTGATGAAGAACACCCATGTACAGATTGAATTAATAGAAGGAACCCTTTGATTCACTTTCATGGTGTGTGTTGTTTCTCTGTGTTGATACTATGCTCATGTATGTTTTCTTTCTGTCATATGTTTTCTATGATATGCTGTGTATGTGATTTCATAGTTGATTAGAAAACTATGAGAAAGAGGAGAATGGGTTTCAATTGTTTCTCTGTCTGAGCTAGGAGATTCCTGCATAGAGTGCAGTGGAATTCATCCGCATAGAGTGCGTTGATGAGGCCAGATAGTTGAACTCTTATTCTCATCTGCCCAGAGTTGACTTGGGTTATTAGAGCCGTGCAGGGGAAGTGCAGGCCAAGGGTGGAGTCTCAGTAGCTAATCTGAGAAGAGGAAGGCAGGGGTTACTGTGGCTGTGAGTGCAGAGGACCTGAAAGAATTTGACACTTAGAGAACTGTTGAAGGTCGAGCACATAGAGTGTATGAAAGGTCTATGAGGGAATCAGAGTCTACAAGCTCAGGAGGGATAGTTCCTTCTTAATACCGTAGGAGAAGGACCCAGGAGGGGCTCGAACAGTAACGAAGCTTTGGAGTAGGGGAAATCCTCAAGGAGGAGAATTGAGGCCAGGGATCGTTGTGGAGAATTGCGAAGTCCCGCTGACCATCAGATCACGGAGAATTCGTGGGGAGGTTAACCCAAGAGCCATTGCTTATCGGCATATCGGGGTTTGCGAATACAAGAGTTTTGAACTCGTTCAAATCACGATTGGCGATTTCTCGAATCAACGGGAGTCGTCGATCAGAGCAGGGACATGTGGCGCAAGATTCCGAGGAGTCAGAATTCGAGGTTTGGCAAGGTCTGTGACCTTGTGCGTTAGGAATCGTGAATTCCCGAATCGTGATTTCCCGATAGCGCAAGTGGGGAGACAGGTGTCAGGGCGTCAAGCCATACCCTGAGGCATTGACAGGTGGCATCGAAGTTCGGGGTTCGGATTTTGGTGGCGCAAGTGAATCGCAGCATCGCAAGTGTCGATTTTCCAATAGGGAAATCCCCGACGAGTGCGAAGCGTTGACCCTTTGACCCATCGGGGTTCGGGGTTTTGATTTGTATGAAAACACGACAGCAAGTTTCGCGAAATCGCGAAACCCGATTTCCCGAGAAGTGAAGGGGAGATCTTGGGAAGAGACTACTGTGGGTGAAGGGTTTATGATCGGTAATCTAAAGAGCATTCACATTCTGCGGGCCTGAGTGAAAGAGAAGGTCCTGGTGAGAGCAGGTTGCCTCTGAGGGTGACTTGCATCATCGGGTAATGTGTTGACTGTGGAGAATAGGGGAAGAAAAAAGGATAGAGGAAAGGGATAAAGGAACCATGGGAATTATAGGAACAAAATATACAAATCAAGACTGGGAAAGATAGAGTGTTGGAATTGTGGGAAGAAAGGACATTTAAATAAAGACTGTAGAGCTCGAAAAAACCAAAGAGATGGAAAACAAGAGAAAAATCAAGAAGCAAGTGTAATAGGTGATGTGTTAGAAGATGCTATGATTCTTTCTATAGATAATATTTCTGAGTCTTGTAGAATAAATTCAGGGGCTTCATTTCATGCCACACCCCATAGGAAACATTTTCTAGATTATGTTCAAGGTGATTTTGGACAGGTTCATTTGGGTAGTGATGCACCATGCAAAATTGTTGGAATAAGAAAGGTATAAATAAAGAAAATTAATGGAAACCAATGGTTGTTGAAAGAGGTAAGACATATTTTATATCTAAGGAAAAGTCTAATTTTAACTGGGCAATTGGTAAGTGAAGGTTGTATATCTATATTTATAGATAAGGCATCAAAGGTCACCAAGGGATCACTAGTGATAGAAAAAGGAGAGAAGGTAGGTACATCGTATGTATGTATTGGAAATATTGACTCTTATATCTCTTTAGATTTTATCGGAGTGGATACAACATTGTGGCATCATAGTCTTGGACACATGAGTGACAAGGGGATGTAGATACTTCACAAAAGAAATTTGTTGCCAGATATTAAACAAATTGGTTTGGATTTATGTGAGCACTATGTTTATGGAAAACATAAGAGAGTTATATTTCTCAGAGTCAGAAAAGAAAAGAAGAGTTAAAGGTTAGAGCTTGTGCATACAGATGTATGGGGACCATATCAAGTATCATCTTTTGGTGGATCTCATTATTATGTTACTTTTATTGATGATGCAACTAGAAAAACTTGGTTTTATTGCATTCGACAAAAATGTGATGTTTTTTATACATTTAAGAAATGGAAAGATTTGGTTGAGAATGAGATAGGAAAAATGTTGAAGTGTCTCAAATCATGCAATGGAGGTGAATACTACAACAAAGAGTTTGATGATTATTGTTTATACCATGGGATTCATAGAGAGAAGACAGTTTCAGGAACACCAAAAAAAATTGGTGTGCCAAAAAGGATGAACATGACAATCATGGAGTGTGCATGTGTTGGCCCTTGACAAAGTTTTGAGTATCCTTGGTCATGTTTGACCTATTTTGGGACTTTGAAAAACTTTCGAAGCTAGAGCGCAAGTTAAAGTGGATATCACGGGATCTCGGCCCCTTGTCTAGGGATTTTTTGGTTTTGGGATTATGTAATGGGTATGGAGATGTCAGCCCATGGGTTTACCCATGTTTAGGCCCTTTTTGTAATGTATAAATAGAATTCTAGGTGATGTAAGAAAGAGAGAGAGGCTTGGTACTTAGCCAAGTTCTAAGTGAAAATTATAAATTGTTTGTGCATGTTATGTTGAGAACTTGCAGAGCTAAGTGCAAGTGACTGTAAGAGACTATGTAAAGGATTTTTGCTATAATCTAGATCGGGGAAGGAGGATCTAGCGAAGTGCACACAGATCTCCTTTCCTATGTAGAGTAGGATCTTGTGGCTTTGTGCATGTATAATATTGACAGAATACAATAAAAGAGAATAATAGTTGGTGGACGTAGCCCCAGGCTAGGGGTGAACCAGGCATATCCTATGTTGCTATGCTTTGTGTGATGTATTGATGTGTTTATGTGTTTACTTTCTTAGTGCTTTGATATATATGAATGATAGATAGATATGTTTATGATTTGTTCTTAATAATATGGATCAATGTTATATCTAACCTATGTGAATGTGCTTAGTGCTTGAATATACTAGATCTGGGTGAATATTGCGTTGATCTATTGTTAGGTTTTACCTGCGCTATAAGTTGAGGTTGAATACTAATTATCTATAACAGTTAATTTCTCTGTTAAGGTGTTACAATCACAGATCTATGTCCCAGCTAAGGTTGCATACACTGGATTCCTACAACCACCCCTGCCTTTACCTCGGGTGAGACTGCATCTCATTTCCAGTTGTTCCTGAAAGGGTTGGTAGTTAGGGTTTTGTTGGTGCGTTGTTGAAGAGTTGAACCCCGGGTCTTCCCCTATGCCAACAAATGGTTTTGTTTGATAAATTTTGTCCTAGCCTGAAAACTAGGGCACAACTAGAAAAAAGAATATTTGATATGAGTAGATCTCATAGAAATGATGAAAGATATGTTATTCCTATGCATAGAAAGAATGTTTGGACTAACAAATGGATCGAGGATCCTAGAAATAATTTTTTGTAGGCTAGTTACTGTGATCCTAGTGTGTAGTACAAGAAAGTTTGGGGATCGTTCAATATAAAGAGAGGATTAACTATGTGCTATAGTTGCAACAGACTAGGACATCTTTCTAAGGAATGCCCTAGTAGAATTCCTACTTGCCTTTGTTGTAAAGCTATGGACCATAAAGTTTTGGGTTTCCCTAGAATGATTGTTGAGGTTGAAAGAATGAATTTGAGACAAGAAAACCATGGGGAATATCAAGAAACTAAGACCATGGAAAAACCCAAGAAAGAATTAGAGAATGCATTGCTACAAATGAAATAAACCATGAATGATCACAAAAATTTCAACTTATCAGAGATCTTCAAAGAAAAAGAGTGCATAGAAACAAGAATAGGAGACTTCGACATTAAGTCTGTTCTGGATGAGGAAACACAGTTAATATCATCACATAAAGAACCTGGGAAATTTTAGGAAATCCTGCTATGATTCCTTCATTAGGAGGAACATGATTATTTAGAGGAAAGATGATAACCCTATGTGGAAGACTCACCTAGATATCTATGAGTGCTCATGGAACTTCGATAGAGGAAGATTTTGAGGTTGTTAAATTTATTGAGAGAGGCACCCCATTTTCTATGTTACTAGGAAAAACCTGGATTGAGAAGGATCAAACCAGAATAAAAGAAGAGGAATCCCTAGAATAGAAGAAGCAAGAATGAAAATATTCCATGACTAGGAGGATAACACACTTGATTTAAGAACGGGAGAATAGATTGAAGTTGTTTAGAACCAAAAACTTGGATGTTGAAGTTGAAATAATACAAGAAGACTCATAGAAGAGTGGAGCACCTACCCCAGACAGAGACGAAGTATTTTCCTTGAACCCTATGAAAGAATCTCAACAACATGAAGTTACTATGCCGAAAGAAGATAAGAATCAGAATGGAAAGAGGAATACCAAGATGAAGATCACAGGGAAAAAGGATAGAAAGATTAGTAAGAAGAGAGAAAAGATAGAAAAGTTGTAGAAGGTTCCAAAGGGGACCTCATAGAAGGAAGGCTTGCAAAATTGGAACTTCATCGAGATATCATAACAACGCAACATGGCACTTCTCCATGGCAAAGAAATATAACCGTTGGAGGCATTATGACCATTAGACTAGTTCCCCCAAACGGTTAGAACAACATTTATGGCTAGAAATATTGTCTTCATACCATTGGGACAGCGCCACAACAGGCAAAACACAATGATGAAGGCCTCTTGTCTGTTGGAGAGATCTGTTACACCATTGTCTACTTATTTCGTCGATTGTTGCACCGAGAATACTTTTTCAAATTGTATCCACACCAACAAGAGAACTCATTTATATCATGTTGTGTTTACCAAGATTGACACCCTTTCTATTGCATTGAAGCATTCATTCATCAATATGAGTTATCCAATATTGAGCGTGTATGTTGGACGAGCTCAGTGCAACTGAAAAGTGTGTAGAAGAAGTTCTAATTGATTTAATGGCCAAAAAATTAATGTATGTTGGGATTCCAACCTCATCGACGAGAGGAGTGCAAGCCTCCCCGTTGACTACTCACAGATCTAAACCATCCTGAGCTATAGTTGAGAAAAGAACCAAGTAGCGAGATGACTTGGAGAATGCGAAGTTAATCCCGACTATCTTTCCTGACTACATCCCACCTTTTTCTAGCACAGTGATTTGCGACAGTGTCCCGAGGGATTTTGATTATACCTTGGTTACTGCATACCTCCCAAAGGGGATACATGTAGTTAGAACACAATAGGATAAGATCTCAACATTAAAATTAAATGACTTCAACCTAGGGGACTACAAGAAGCACAATATGCTTGCCCCTTACAGATACTTGACTAGGATGAAGGGGAAGAACTCGAAAATAATCCCCCAACCATGGAATAAGAACCTCGCGCTATCCACCATATTGAATCTGATGAACATTCCACATTTTGGAGGGCACCAGGAGGTTAATGCATGTGTTAATATCTCGCTATTTTGCTATCATGGCAGCTATCTATGGCTAGACAAGTGCATCACAGTCAATTCTATGTTGATCCATAGGATCACCGGATTGAGCATGCAGGGACTAGACCCACAATAATTCTACCGAGAGAAGGCTACAGACCGTGCCCTGGCACAGAGAATTAAGGATACCTATGGAGATGTAGAAAAGGGGATGCGAGGCTACAAGGTAGATTCCATCCAGAAATGATGCAGTGCGCCTAGCTTGCTAGTTGATCGTAGGAAATCTATTGAGAAAGAATAGACCTACGCAGGTCACAGGTTCCATTGTTGACCTTGCCGAAAAATGTTTAGAAGGACTCCAAATGAACTGGGTGAAGTACTTAGTCAACCAACTAGAATTGGATATCTATGAAGTTGGAGATCAGGGCTATGAGTTCCATTTCAACAGGTTGTTGATCCTCATAGAATTTACTGCTTGGGATATGTCGGAAGGTGCGACCCCTTGGACATTGAGCCATTCGAGGTGTTGAAACAGTTGTTAAATTTTTATCCCTAAGGCCTAAATTTTTCTTTTTCGGGTTTCGGATTTTCACAAAACACAAGTTTTAGTAATCAATACTAAGAACACGATATCTTTTTCTTAAAGTTTTTAATTATTCGGATAATAAAAAGCAAAAAGGATTACAAGAATTATAAGAATCCTGACGCTTTTTATTTGAAATTATTTAAATCGTGTTAAATTTTAAACTAACGATTTTAAAATTAAGCTTAAAGAATTTTCGGTATTTGGGGTTTACTACAAACAAATTTTTTTATGTAAATCGAATCGCGAAATCCCGATCCCTGATTTCTCGAAATGTTGAAGTCTTAGTTAAAACACAGATTAATTAATTATCTTATAAGAAAGTTTAAGGGTTAAGATAATCATGTCACGATTTCGGGATTCGCGGTTTAGTGAGATCACATCTCCTGTCATCATGTTTCCCGAAATCCCAAATCACGAAACCCCGATCCACAATTCGTGTTAAATCAAACTAATTATGTTTTGGCCTTAATTGTGATTAGTTAGTTAATTAAGATGAGTTAAGTCATGTTTTTAAAAAAGAAAGCCGTCGCGATTTCGCGATTTCGGAGATCGGATGTCATTGATAACATACCTCTCAACATCATGATCCCCAAAATCATGAAAACGTTTAATCTCAATTAATTAATTTGCTAAAAATGTTTTAAGTCTTAATTAAAACATCGTGATTTCCCAATTTCGCAATTTCGGAAATCGTTTTTCATCGACGACATACCTCTCGACATCATGATTTCTGAAATCCCAAAATGCAAAGTTTTTATCTTTAATCTATGATTAACACTTATTAACCTTTTTTCAAAAACAAGATTAATGATAATAATTCTTTTTAAGTGTTCATTCATGTTTCACTTTCTCATTAAGTAAGTGTCTCTTTTACTTTAAAAACCCGAAGGCGCCTAAATACAGACATTAAATGCGTATCTCGGAAATATATCTTCTGCATTAAAAGCCTTAAATTCGTGACATTTGTGTCAATCTTGTCATTTTTTAATGTATTAAAAATGAATATCTAAATGTCTATGTTTTCATTTTTAGTTGAGCTCGTTCATCCATTCTCTATGACAGGTTTTCAATTAAACACAAAGTCATGGCACCGAAAAAGGCACCAAAGAAGAATGAAGATGCACAATAAGGAGATATCATCTCCGACACCACTCCACATGCTATAGACTCCATTAAATCTTGGACTCAAATCTCCGAATTGTTAGAATACGAGCTTGATAATGCTCATCCTGATTCTGAAAATCATTGCTCGAACATAGCTGAGTCAGAGCTTCATAAGATCACTGCACACCCGCGTCTCGTGGAATACACTGATATGATAAGTTGGGCACTGGAAGAGTTCGATATCCCAATGAGGAGAATCTTAAATGACCAAGGAGCTATTGTCAGCTCATTCAGGCCAGAACACATACAAGTAATGTATAAAATCTCACCAAATCCTAAACATACTTTTAATGCTGAATTTTTAGCAGAGTTTCAGAGAAAAGAATGTATTGAGGTAGACCGAACAAATCTCGATATGATTATAGAATGGGCGAGGTGTCCAACAAATTTTAGAGCTGATTCCCATGGGATTTATGCTACAACATCCTTGAATGAATACATGGTATATGTAGCCATAATGTTATGTAGACTTTTCAAGAGAAACGATACCTGCCATTTTCATGTAGATTGATTGGGTGGCCTTTTTAGAAGAAGCTTCAGAAAGAAGTGGTTTTAACTAGCATAAGATTTTTTCAGATAACCTAACACAAGAAATCTTAAACTACAAAGCAACAAAATAAAAGGGACAACCAGCAGCCTTTTACATGCCAGCATACATTATGGATGCAATCTGTTATGTGACTCCTTTTCCTTTAATGAATTGGAGTTGCAATATTTCCTGCCCAGAACCCATTCATAAATATCACTCGGCCCTTTGGGAAGAAAATGTTAAGGATGCATTTTATGAGGTTTGTCATTTTATTATAATTTCGATGCATAAAATATTTTTTGGATGCGAACCACCTCGCATTTCTGATGCAATCACAGAAAATCTTAAAGCAGTTGTCGACTGGTTTATTGAGGAGAATTTTTCCTACATTAGGGTTTACGGTTGTTCCATTCCCCCTCATGCACTCCCTAAATTCCTACCAGACATATTGGTGGGCAGGGAGGTAGCCCATCAGATAGTAAAGGGCGGTGTTGGATTAGAATTAAAAGCAGCTCAGAAGAAGTCATGGCCATCTTTCCCTATTCATATTGGGAAATTTTCTTTATTAAATTTAGGCCATTCTAAGATAGAGGATGAATCATTAGAAGAAGTGAAATTAGTATATATTGAGCACAAAAAGTATGACCCCTACCAAGTAATAAATAGGCATTTTATACATTGTAATCTAAAGGTGTATGAACATGAGACATCTATTTATGATGATGTATTTAAGGATGTTAAATCCTATGAAGAATTACTGAATAGAGTATAGGTCATGCCACCTAACTCACATACCATATTCACGTCATTTCAGAGTCATAGGCAAAGTTGCCTGCCTAAGAGTTTACATGGTGAAGTTTTGACCCCTCTTCCAGAATAGGAAGGGCCCCCTCCAGGGTTTGAAGCTAATACACAGGAAAAAACAAATACCAAAGGCAAGATGAAGGATTTTGAGATATCTTCCCAAGACATAGAGGGTTCTCAAACAAAAGAATCAAAGACAGAGAAGGGAAAAGAGCTAGAAACGACTCCAGAAAACCTTAAGGATGTTCCAAAAAAGACAGGAGGAACAACATCAATAGATCTCGGTATTCCTATCACTTCCTTAACCCAATTGCAGTCAACTTATGGAACCCCCCATGAAGGAGATCTGTATGTCATTGATCTAGAGCCAATTTCAAGGGATGAAATCCCTCCATTATATTACTTTTTCAGTAAAAAGAGAAGAGCAATCTTGAAACAGGAAATCCATCCACGAGGAGAGGGAATCATTAAAAAACATAGGGTCATTATAGATGGAAAGAAGCTTAAAGATGGAGAATTTTCTATGGAGTTAGCAGGTACAATGGGTGCTATAGCATCAACAAATAAATATTTTGTTGGTAGATTAACAAGCATTCTCGAACAAAAATACCAAACAATAATTCAGTTACAGGACAAATTAAAAGAAACTGAGAGACATATCAGTTGGGGAATACAAAAGGGTTTAGAACAAGCTAGACTAAAAGATATGCAAGAAATTTAGAAAATGAAAAAAGACTTAGAGGAGGCAAAACAGATAATACAAGTCACTCAGGTACAAGTCCAAAAGATGGGAGAAGAGAATAAATAGTTACAAGATAAAATTAGTTCTATTACTAACCAAGTAGTAGAACTTGAAATTTTTAGGACACAAGCATTGGGGATATATTTGAAAATAGAGGAAGAACAACAAAAAGTGTTTTTGAATCTGGAAGTAGTCCAGAATTATTTTCAAGAGACAAATAAATCCTTGGAGAATGTTTTCCAGAAGGAAAGGGAAGCGAAAGCAGCTAGAACAACTTTCCAAAAGGCAGTAGCCCTCTCAACAAAGGAAGAAGTCGGAAGGATTAAGAAATTATCCATTTCTAAACAGGTTAAAGGGGACATAATACTTAAAGTGTGGGAAGAAGGTCTAGCTGAATATAAAAGAATAACCAGAGACATCAATGATGATTTCTATGGAATTTTTGATCTCTTAGAAAGAACTTCATTGAATATCGGAATAGATGATTGTCCCAGATTATTAGGTGAGATTAATATTACCAAGAATCGGCTAAGGTTTAAAGAAGAGCTGGAGGAAATGAAGATAGAGATTTGAAAAATTAAATTAATAAATATCACAGAAATCAAGAAATGGATGGTCACACTGAACTTAAAGTTGCAAACTATTAAGTTCATAGAGAAGATGATACAAAATCATTTTCTTGAACTATAGAAAAGATTTTTCTTGTTTGAAGCAAATGACATACCAGATGCTCCTAGAACTTTTGTGAAATTTTTGGGAAACTTTGTTCAGTGTCTTGAAGCGGAGAAAGGAAGTTCATCAACACAAGCGTAAAAACATCTCTTTAAAAATGTTTTTATCATTAGAAATTAGAAAGGAAATGTAAAYGGTTGACATTATTCTTATATGTAACCGTAATATTAGGAAGTTGGTTAGTCACCAACGAGAAAATTTTGATGAAGATGTATAAATGTATTTTCAAAAGACTGAGAAATGGCTTTTGATTTTTTGGAGAGAGCTGATTTTATTAACAGTTTTCCAATCCATCATAATATACATTACAGACGAGATTCTGAATCCTGCAAATTTGTAGCTATGTGTTCTTCAACCTTGTTTACTATACTTTATTGTGTTTTCGTTCAATGATTTTCTAATGAATAATCAATTTGAAGTTATCTGCATCCTTGATTTCTAGTTCAGATAGATTTGGATATCAAATTATTTACAACTTTTCCTCTGAAATTGCTATCAGTGATTTTAAGACCTGTTAATCATTTGAACCTTAATTCTTAACTTTTCATTAGAAAACTCATTTTATTTCTTTATTACCTGTCGAAATATGATATTCTTTATTGATTAAAGCCTCATATTTTTCTGTAGTACTTATTTGTTATTTTATAATTCTCAAATTGTTACAAATCCAGGAAATGGCCTCGAATGTATTTATGTTAGTGTTTTGAATTTGAAAATTGTTTTTCTTATTCTCATCTCTTAAAAGTTTGAAGTAACATTTGATTAAATTCTTTCATGATTAAATAAAATCTTATCATCCATGATTGTTCCAAGTAGAAGACAACCCAACATTCAACCTGGCCTTCAAGATCAAACCAGTATTGCCTTGAACCTATTTAATACCATCCTACAAACAACAACTAACCAGGTCAAATTAGAACGTTCATGGGATGCTATTGAGAGTGATATTAGCATCCAAGAATAGCAGGAAGCTAGACAGAGACAATTAAGAAATTGATTCTTCTTCACCCTTCCTTTTCAATTCTTATCCTCAAGTTATTCATTTTAAACATTCACAGATGCCTTGATGGTATACTTTACAATCTTAAAGTATAAACTCAGGAACAACATGAGGCACTCACTATGAATTTCACCATGATATAGTACTCGAGCGTTATGGGAAAATAGTGGCAGTCAAATGTGGTATTCCACACATACTATCTCCATTTAAAGAGGGCTATTGGGGATATCCCTCGTATGACATCAAACACCCTACACCAGTTCATGCCCCTCATGAAGTTTCGTGCAGATCGAGACTTTATTTATATCATTGCACACACAGATGAACATAAACAAGATCTTCATTCATACTATAAGCTCACAGAGGAGTACCTCGAAGAGATAACTAAGGACTGGTGTGTAAAGTTCCTTATCCCTGCTAACCCCATAGAAATTTCTGATCCCAAACTAATTGGTAGCTCAGAGGACACTCACAAAGAGCATGATACACCTGGACCTAGCAGAAGGAAGAATACCAAAGAGGTACAAAACCTGAGCAATGCATCAGATGAAACTGCTTCAGAATCACCTGGACGAGGAGATAATCATGAAGTAGATAAAGAAGAGACCAATGGAAAATAAGATCAACAGAAGAAAGGAAAATTAAAATCACCTAGGGATCACGTTGATGAAGTTGGTTCTCTAAGAAAAGAAAGGTTTCCCCCATGAAACCTACCTCGTGGAAGAAATCCAAAGCCACCAAGACTAAGCTGCAGACTGTGCTCATGCTCGATGACTTCGACTTCATCATCACACCCGTATCAGATGCCTTGTAGGATATTATGCATAACATTGAAGACAAGCAAGAAACCATGTATGAAAAAATTGAGACAAAACTAAGAAGGGTACAACAAGCCCTTCAATCCAGTTGTGCAATATCCACTATTCCCCCACCATTAGAAGAACTAGAGTTGGGAGATGAACCCTCCCAACTTCACAGAATAAATGATGCGACCGAAGCTCACCTTCGTCGAGTGAAAGAAGAGAAAGAACAGGCCATGGTGGCCCTGAAGCAAGCACAAGAGGAAGATGTAGAGAAACTTCGAGTTGTGCAACAGGAGAAGAATGACCTCCAGACCAAGCTCAAAGAGGAGAGAGAACAGGTCAAGAAACAGAAAGAGCAGTTGCTCGCAGGGTAGCTCAAATTCAAAGAAGCAGTCAGCAGAGCACTTCGCTCTGTGACAGGCTTTGAGAAAAAGGCGGAAGAACCAGTGGAGCATCAAGTAGTGTAGCTTGCAGAAGTTATCCAACAAATTTAGCAAAGAATCAGAGACCTATATCTACAAACAGTGCCAAGTACATCGTAGGATGTGCGAGACCAAAGAGAAGACACTTCCCAGAGCATAGTTGAGAGGATCAAATCATTCACTCTGGAATGTAAAAATCTTAGTAGTAGAAGTGAAAAAACCTATGAGAGACTTACTGAATACCCTAAACTAAAGGCACTGGAGTCATAACTCCAGGAGGAAAATTAGAAAGCAATGACAATATAGGCACAGTTGAAGCTCCTGTCAACAATTGAAAGGATGAAGCGATCCCAGGAACAATGTATTGCTCAACAGTTGGTCCACACCATACAGAGAAAATTCATGAAAGTGACTCAGAGGCTCCAACCAATCTAGGATGAAGCGTGCTAACTGTTTCATGAGATTGAAGGCTGAGGAGAATAGCTAGAACAAGTAGTCACTGCAGTCGAACAGTGCTTAGAGGGACCTATCAACGAAGCAATTATCCAAGAGTTCACTGAGCAGGAGGCCTTCGCGTAGCAACAGATCGAAGCAGCTCGAGCCAAGCTCGAGGTTTTTGAAGCAAAGGTAGCTAGACCAAAGTGACTTGGGATGATTCACAGGTGATTTTTGTGGGTCTGTTGTCCCTTGACCGAGTTTTGAGGATCCTTGGTCATGTTTGACCTATTTTCTGACTTCAACAGGCTGTTGAAGGCGGAGCGCAATTCAAATTGGAGATCGGAGGATCTTGGCCCCTTGTTTAGGGATTTTTGGGTCTTGGGCTTATGTAACAGGTATGCGGATCTCAGCCCATGGGTTTACCCATGTTTAAGCCCTTTTTGTAATGTATAAATAGAATTCTAGGCGATGTAAGAAAGAGAGAGAGGCTTGGTACCTAGCTAAGTGCTAAGTGAAAATTATAAATGCTTTGTGCATGCTTTGTTGAGAACTTGTAGAGATAAGTGCAAGTGACTGTAATAAACTATGTAAAGGATTTGTGCTGTAATCTATCTCGGGGAAGGAGGATCTAGCGAAGTACGCACAGATCTCCTGTCCTATGTGGAGTAGGATATTGTGGCTCTGTGCATGTAGAAGATTGACATAAGACAATAAAAGAGAAGAAGAGTTGGTGGGCGTAGCCTCAGGTTGGGGGTGAACCATGTATATCTTGTGTTTCTATGCTTTGTGCAATGTATTGATGTGTGTATGTGTTTACTTTCTTAGTGCTTCGATATAGACGAATGATAGATAGATATTTATTTTCTTTGTTCTTAATAATATGGATGAATGCTAGATCTAACCTATGTGAATGTTCTTAGTGCTTGACTATACTAGATCTGGGTGAATACTGTTTTGATATGTTGTTAGGGTTTACCTGCGCTATAAATTAAGGTTGAATACTAACGATCTATAACTGCTAAGCGTTTTTTTAAGGTGTTACAATCACATATATGTGTCCCAACTAAGGTTGCAGACTCTGGAGTCCTGTAACCACCCCTGCCTCTACCTTGGGTGAGACTTCATCTTCTTCACAGGTGTTTCCGAAAGGGAGGGTAGTTAGGTTTTTGGTGGTGCGTTGTTGAAGCGTTGAACCCTAGGCCTACCCTTGTGCCAACAACATGCAGTATGAGATTGTGTGCAAAGTTTCCCTTAGAGTTTTGCAAAGATGTTGCAGATAATGTTGTTTACCTGACAAACATAGGAACTTCAAGTTATTTGGATGGTGTAAATCCAGAGGAGGCATGGACATGTAAAAAGGTAAACTATTCATTTCTGAACACTTTTGGTTGTAAAGTAATTGTCCATATTGATAAAGAAAATAGAGCAAAGCTTGAAGCAAAATCCAAGAAGTGTACCTTTATTGGATATGGTGTTAATGATTTTGGTTATTGCTTATGGGATTGTGAAAATAAAAAAATAATTAGGAGTATGTATGTCATATTCCTTGAGAATCTCAAGTATAAAGATAAATTATAGGGAAACAAACAGGAAAAAGAAAAACTAGAATACACAGTTATTGATGAGATCACTGAAAACAAAATTTCGAAGGTACCAAAAAATCAAAATGTACGACAACAGGAGTAACATGTAGCTCAAAATCTTGCAAGTGTTTTTATAATATCTACCAGGTTAAGTAGACCCCCTAATCAATGCTCTCTTTCATTGTACTATTTATTGTTGATTGATTCTGGTGAACCAACAAGTTATGAAGAGATAATGCAGGTAGACACTAAAAGGAAGTGGGAGAAAAGAATGAAAGAGGAAATGGATTCCTTGGTAAATAACCAGACTTGGGACTTGGTTCAATACATACAGTAAAAATAGAATTGGAGAATAAATAGGATTACAAGTTGAAGGAAGAAGATGGAAGAAAAAAGATGTACAAGGATAGACTTGTTGTAAAGGGGTTTGCACAAAAGAAAGGTATATATTTTGATGACATATTTTCTCCTATTTTTAAAATTACTTCAATTAGGACTATTTTAAGTGTGATGGTAGTAGAATATTTTCATCTTGAACGTTTAGATGTAAAACAACTTTTCTCTATGGCTATTTTGATGAAGAGATTTATATGCAGCAACCACAGGGGTATGAGGTCAAAGGGAAGGAAAATTTGGTATGTAGGTTGAAGAAGATATTGTATGGCATAAATCCAACTCTAAGGAAGTGGTATTTGAAGTTTGACAAGTTTATGATAGAACAAGGTTATAGTAGATGTCATTTTGATCACTGTGTTTATTTTACAAGGCTAGAAAATGGAAGATATTACATCTTGCTATTGTATGTAGATGGCATGCTTGTTGCAGAGTCTAATATGAAGGATATAAATGTGATCAAGAATAAATTAACTAATTCATTTGTCATGAATCATTTGGTTGTTGTAAAGAAAATATTTTGTATGAGAATAAAAATAGACATGAAAAATCACAAATTGACATTGTCTCATGGTGAGAACATAAAGAAGGTGTTGGAGAGGTTTGGAATGCAGAATGAAAAACCATTTAGTACACCTTTGGCCATCCATTTCAAATTAACCAAGTAAATGTGTCTCGAGACACAGGAGGAGATAGATTACATGTCCAGGGTCCCTTATTCATCAACAATTGGCAACTTGATGTATGCGATGGTTTGCACAAGACGAGATATTGAAGATGAAGTGGGAGTTGTGAGAAAGTATATAAAAAATCTAGGTAAAGAACATTGGGAGGCAGTAAAGTGGATTCTCAGGTATTTTAGAGGTACTTCTACTCATGCATTATGTTTTGGAGGTTCAGACATTGTTCTAGAAGGATATTTTTATTAAGATATGGCAGGTGATAAATATAACAGTAGGAGCACCACAAACTATGTTTTTACTATAGGTGAAACAATAATAAGTTGTATTTCAAAACTATAAAATGTTGTTTCACTTTCAACAACATAAGCAAATTATGTTGTTTCTATGGAGGATTGTAAAGAAATGATTTGGTTACAGAGGTTTATGGAGGAATTGGGAAACAAACAAGAGAATAACAAGTTCTACTATGACACTGAGAGTGCCATTCATCTTGGAAAGAACTCATCCTTCCTTTCAAATACTAAGAATATACAAATCAGGTACCATTTCATATGATCTATCTTGGAAGATGGACATTTGAAGTTGGAAAAGATACATACTAGCCAAAATCCTGCAGACATGTTAACAAACAGAGTAACCATCGAGAAACTGAGTTCCTTCTCACTGAGTTCCTTCTCAGTTTCAGATAGACTTCAAGCATGAAGGTAAATATGGGAAATTTTCCAAGTCCAAGGTGGGTCATAGTCTAGTAGGTACAACAACAATGGAGTTGTTGTAATTAGTCTCCAAGTGGGAGATTGTTGGTTGTGGAGCCTAATTATCTTCCTGATTCATAGGTCATTATTTGCAGTCGTGTTTATACCCCATGAAGATTGTACACCTCAGAAGATTGTAAAACACTCCATGTAGGGGGGTTGTAGTGGGGGGGATTCCCCCCCTTGCGAGGTCTGGGGGCGAAGCCCTCGATGGAAAAATTTCCTTATAAATGTATATTGTAATTTTCTAGTCAATTTTGACCATTCATCATTAAGTCACACATGTGATGGTAGAGATTATGTTAGGATTTTTGTCCCTATAAGGAAACCCTCTTTTATGAGGGAATTGTATTGTGGTTTTGTATGTGTGTGATTAATGTATTGTGAGAGAGGAGACTGTGAGAGAAATAAGAGGAAGTTACAATGAGTGTGTTGTAGGTTGTATCACTTCATTTTGCTATATAATAATAAGGAAGGAACTAGAAATTTATCTGGTGCACGTATCCCACACTGGGTCAATCACGTATATCTGTGTCTCTATTGTATTGTGTAGCTTTTGTTTTTTATTTCGACATTTGTTTTTTTTTATTACTCCATGATCCTTTTTTTCTAACACTTTCTTTGTTCTTCCTTCATTTGTTCCACTACGTTGTACAGTTGCTTGTTATCCAATATCATTGACATTCTTTTTGTTGGGGCCAATGTGTTCACGTGTTCAATGGACTACAACAATTCCTCATGTTTACTCCTTATCCTATCTTCCAATGATTGTAGTTCTAGGTTGGTAGTAACTGTTTTCCAAATGCATGTTCCTACATCACACATATTTATGCAATCTTGTTCCAAGATTTTGATATTTTCTACTATTTTCTGCACAATCCACTCCCTTTGTGCTCTTTGTTCTTGTGGTGTCCCTGGTGTTGTGCACACTTACAACTCCATGATATTCATGAGAAGGCCTTTGATATTCTGGTTCATATTTACTACTTGTACCTATAACGTGGCCTCTACCACCATCGATACTTATAGGAATTCATTGTATATTTTTTGGAGTGCTACATGCACTTTTTGTGCCATCTATTCGGCTTCCTCATTCCCCTTAAATAATTTGGTGTCCTTTCCTTCTGCTTCACTCTTTTCTATCTTGGATTTCTCTTCCTATCCCTCTACTTCTCTCTTCTCCTTTTCTGCACGTTCCACTTGTTGTTCTACTACGCACTTTTTCTAGATCGTAGTGGTGTAGGATTTTTGTAGTTTCACCTTCTCTTCTTCTACTTTTTCCAAAGCATTGGCTATGGTGTGTAACCAAAATTATATTTCCTGGGTGATCCTAGTGTGAAAAACCTGTAATAACTCCAATGGAATCTGGGAAATGACTAAGTCTGCGTGACTTAAGCCTTGCATATTCTCTTGTACTTAGGGGTTTGGTAACCCGATTGTCTGTACTGAGATGTTTAGTACTCTATGCTATTTTTTCATTTGTGTTAATACTCTAGTCCATTATTTCACTACTATGCTTCCTTGGGTTGTGTCTTCTCCTTGCGCAAGTGCCAATTAGAAAGTCTCCAATAATTATTGTAGCCTCAAGCATTGGTCCTGCACCTTTGTTTCTAGTGCCTCTTGTTTCTTTGTTGTCTCTTCGAGGAATTATTTGGTTACATCCCTTAGTTGGTATCCAATTATGTCCATGTCGTCATATGTTAATGCACAGATGACTTGTGGCTTTTGATCCTTTTTCTTCTTCTGCATAGTTGAACCTATGCTTGGGTCCTATTGTCTCCTTCTTGTTTGAGGTAAGGGTTGTGGAGGTTGATTTGTTGGTCCGATTTCTGGTGTGTCTTCCATGCTGTAATGTACCCCAAATTTAGCCATATATTTTTTTTGAATTAGGGTCATTAGACTTATTCAACTCTTCCAATACCTCTGAGACATTTCTTAACTATACTATAAGGTGATTTAATACTTCTTTTTCTTTCCACCATTTACACTTACCATATCCTTGAACAAATGTAAATGAAAGACTACATCTCAATCCTAATCTCAAGGAAGGTGGAATTTAGCTTAATTACTTAAACAAATATATATGTTTAGATATATTAACCATAGAATATGCATTCTAGTCGAGCAAATTATAGATATACTATGGAACACGTCAATGCATATAACGACCCTAGTTCGAATGTAATGAATTAATCCCTTGGTCATATGTGAAAGGTATTTATTGAACTAGTTATTACCAACATGACATTCAGTAGGTGAAAGTGTTAAGACTTAGAAAAGTTTTAACTAAATGGTTGGTACATGTTGATCGTTCCAGGTTATTTACCATTCTTATTAAACTAACCCTGGCACAAGGTTTAATGAATCTGATGTAAAGTATAGTACTCTAACTAAAATGGAAGAAAAAGGCTAAGACATAACCTAAAACAAACTATCAACACAGTTTCCATAAGTCTAATGTGAGGTTAGCATAGATATGACTACCATGGTTTAAATGAACCCTGCCAAAGGCATTTATGGCATCCTGTAATGTGCTTCGTTGGGACCATCGCTTGTTTTTTGTAGCCATTGTTATTTCGCCAACTTTACCTAATCAGATGGTCTAGGTACAACTGTTGGCCCTTAGTTATGGAAGAAAGAAAATATTAAGGGAGAAAAGGCAACATGTGAGTTGCGCGGAAGACACAGTGACTGATACTGGGTCGAAGTGAGAAAAAGAGAAGAAAAGACGGTGTGAAGTAAGAGAAATCAAGCTATTGGATGAGAAAATCAAGGATGACTAATCAACAAGGAAGAGGGATCGTGGAGAAATCAGCAAGTGAAAGAAGATGTCAAAAGATGATTTGGAGCACCGTGCGTGAAGAAAGGAAAGTCAGGCTGGCAAAGCACTGAAAACGAAGGTCAAGTTGACCTAGGGTTTTAGACACCTAGGGTTTTGGTATCTAGGTTTTTTGAAACCTATGTTTCAGCCTAAGGGCGTCCAAGAGATATTGTAATGTATAAATATAGATCGAGAGGAGTAAGAAAGGGTTAGTTATTAGGGGAGACTTCATAGTTACTATTGAGTGATTGTTGTTGTGTGAGAGAGAAGTGTTGAGTGCGAGAGCCTTCTGGTATTGTAAGATCTTCAACTGGGTGTGAAGATCAAGCCTGCGGTTGGGTGACTAGGGAGAGGAGTGAAAGAGAGAGAAGAAGAAAATATCTGCTAGCTAAGAACGCATATAAGAATTGTATGCTTCCATATTAATATATCATAAAGCATGGTTATGTGGACGTATCCCTAGGGAGAGAGTGAACCACGTATATCTTATGTTATGTGTGATTGATTTTGTGTTATATTTCATTCAATATGTTGAGATTGTGATATTGTGTTAGATTTGAAATATAACTTGTGCAGTAGGGTTAAGGAAGACAAAGAATAACTAGGTGGTTGTGTGTTGTTGTTGTGAATCTACTTTGCATTTCCTCTGGTTGTAGACACCTGTATCCTGCAACCCCCTATATCTACTTTGGGTGAGACTACATATTCTTCATAGGTGTTTCCAAAAGGGCCAATAGTTAGGGCTTGTTGGTGCACTATTAGAGATAAACCCTGGGTCTACCCATGTGCCAACAAATGGTTATGTTGCTGGGACAGAGAAAAAATCACAAGCTACCCTTCGCAGTCTGAAGTTGAAATGAAACATAAATTTTAGACCTGAAGTGCCTCGGGACGACTCACAGGTGAGTGTTGGGGGCCTGTTGGACCTTGGTTATGGAAGCAGGAAAATATTAAGGGAGGAAAGGCAACATGCAAGCTGCGTGAAAGACACAGTGATTGATACTTGGTCGAAGTGAGAAAAAGAGAAGAAACGACGGTGCAAAGTAAGAGAAAACAAGCGATTGGACGAAGAGATCGAGGATGAAAGATCAGCAAGGAAGAGGGATCATGGACAATGCAACAAGCAAAAGAAGATGTCAACATATTCTTTCGAGCACCACGCATGCAGAAAGGAAAGACAGGCTGGTGAAGCCCTGAAAATGTGGGTCAAGTTGACATGGGGATTTAGACACCTAGGGTTTTTGTATCTAGGGTTTTGGATACCCAAGGTTTTGTTATATAGGGTTTTTGACACCTAGGTTTTAGCCTAAGGGTATCTGAGAGATATTGTAATGTATAAATATAGATCGAGAGGAGTAAGAAAGGGATCGTTATTGGGGAAGAGTTCATAGTTACTATTCAGTGATTGTTGTTCTGTGAGAGAGAAGTGTTGAGTGTCAAAGCCTTCTGGTATTGTAGGATATTTAGCTGGGTGAGAAGATCAACCCTGCAACTGGGTGTAGAGGGAGGGGAGAGAAGGAGAGAGAAGAAGAGAATATTTGATAGCTAAGAATGCAGATACGAATTGCATGCTTCCCTATTAATATATCATAAAGCACAGTTCTGTGGACATAGCCCTAGGGAGAGGGTGAACTACGTATATCTTGTGTTATGTCTGATTGATGTCATGTTCTATGTCATTCAATATGCTGCTATTGTGATATTGTGTTAGATCTAAAATATAACTTGTGCAGTAGGGTTAAGTAAGATAAAGAATAACTAGGTGGTTGTGTGTTGTTGCTGTGAATCCACTTTGCATTTCCTCTGGTTGTAGACACATGTGTCCTTCAACCCCCTATAGCTACTTCGGGTGAGACTGCATCTTCTTTACAGAAGTTTCCGAAATGGCCAATGGTTAGGTCTTGTTGGTGCATTGCTAGATCTGAACTCTGGGTATTCCCCTATGCCAACAACAAATCTTCATTAACGCCATTGAACTAACCTACGAAGGTTTTCCTAAGGATATTGTTTCACCCTTCTTCTTGGCTTTGTGTAATTTGCACATTCATTACAATGTTAACCCTATTATAGTCCTTCTCGGTAACATAGCCAAAATTTGTGAAGTTGGGCTCGCTCTAGTAGAGGAAGGATGGAAACCACAACCATCGGACACCACCTTAAATGTGGTAAGGACCTTTTGGTTGTTTATATCCGAACTCTTTGTGTTATGAAAAGTTTACTCTATGCATTAGTCCCTTCGAAATCTCCTAAAAATGTGGTTGGACTGTCTTTTGTGGTATGGTATAGAGTTTTAGGTATTGGCATTTCACCCAGCGGTGTTTAGGGTTTCACTTTGGCTTCGCTCTTATCTTTTGTATTGTCTTTCTAGGAACCCTTGTTCTCTGCGACGGACGTTTCCTTTGTGTCAAACCCGTAGACAGTTCTGGGATGAAAGTGTCAAAGGGAGCGAGGATGTCCACTTCTCTAGTCCGGTCATAAGTGTAATGAATTCTTACTGTATGTCTTCATTGCTTGCTCTAAGTTCTTAGTATTTACGTGCCCGATATAAATGATAGTCATGTATTTGAGCCTTTCGGAGATCCTGTGGCTTTGGCATAACTCCTTATCTGTTCGAGGTTTTGACTATATACTTCGTCAGTTTTCTTGGGTTTTCTACCCTAGTTAGGAACTGGGTTTTTTCAACTGTTTGGAAGAGCATTTCCCTTATCATTTTCGTGCCTTTGATTTTTTTAGTTACAGTTACGTAGATATTGTGTTGCTCCGTGTTTTGTTTGATGAAGTCTTATATCTATTAATTTCATTAGGGTACATGTCTCGACGCTTGCCAAGGTTCTGATTCATTTTAGAGGTGGCATGACACGTTTCTTTTGTAACCCTGCCCACTGTAAGCATAGAGTGTCTTCTTGCCTGAGTATATGCCAGTAACACTCAACCTATAATATTCTCATCGTATTCCAAACAATTACATGGTAAAAGGGTTTTAAAAATCATGAGACAATACTCTGTGGGTATAGCTAATTTTCTGAACACCTTACTCCTGATATGTTTAAATGAATCGTCTCCTCCATATCTGCAAGTATGGTTTTTAACAAAAGTTATTCTACTTATCCTATAATGCATTTATACAAGTATGAATACAGTTTAAGTTTACTATAATGATTGATTAAAGTTTGATTACTATAATGTAATGATGGGACCCCTGTTTAACTGCGAGGGTAACCATCAGGAGATCCTTGGCTGACTCCACCCCTTTGGGTCTGTGGATGATTTTCTCAAGGATGCAAGGAGGAAAGACAACATTTTTTGCCAGAACCACAAGCTAAGTGCAGTCTGAATTTTCATCTGTGTTGTCTCCTTTTGTAAACATTTTACCCTCGTAATTTATTCTACATTCAATATCTGAAATTTTGTTTTCTTCCAACTAAACACTTATTATATTTTACTTGGTATCCTTATAGGATTGGTGCACATACGAAGACTTCATATTCGAGGACATCATCTTGTGAAAAAGGTACTCGGGTTCTATTTTACAATGCTCTCAAAAATTATTAGCCTAGGTTCTATCAAATGAAATGGTTTTGTCCTAGAATACAGTTATTGTGGAAAATTTATACCAGACTCCTGTAACGTCTGGTTAATTGTATATTCACTTTTTAAAGAAAAGACATAGGGGAAACCCATATTGAATTGAGATTTAACTATTTGAGATTTAAAAACAAAGTATTGTGTAGAGTTGAAGAAACATTTGAATATTGGTCCGTCTGTGGAATATGTAATAATTTTTAGGCATTTGAGTTACAATACTTTTACTCCTACGCTATTGTAATGAAAACATGACTATAGCTATTTTATCCAAGCCTGTGGGTATACAGATCCTCTACTCTTCTTGTTAATAGAGTGTACAGATGTCCTCTCAGCCATACAAATACTGTTGTGAAAAGTGAGCGGTCTCTGTACTATGGATTGTATAAATTTAAAAGAAAAATGTATGTTATGGTTACTGT
>JZKD02S2120484.1:332328-360863 GCA_000966675.3 Picea glauca
TATATATATATATATATATATATATATATATATATATATATATATATATATTGACATAAAACCATCCCATCACCAATTTACTCACACAAAATTTCTACTCAATGAGTGCAATAAAACTGTAAGATTTATACTACAATTTATTCATTCCACGAGCAATTTATTCACAGACTATTCATTCAGAAATTAACTAGCTACCTTCTATTAGCTATCTAATCAAATAAAATTCAACTAGGGAGGGAATAAACGGACATATCTGAACAAGTTGTTGGAAAAAAAATGGAACAACTAAGTTTCTCCCAACCATAGAATAGAATAACCAATTTACTTGCTTCGTTCACCCCGTAGACTGACCATGAATCCATGAGGACGATGTTGGCCAGAAATACTCCTTAGCTATAGTCCTTCTTCAGTCTCATCAAAATATTCTCCTTGCCTCACACTCAAAAAACAATGCTCATATCAATAAGTGATAATTCTCCTTTCCCCCGAGCATACTAGGAAGTGTCCTGCCTCCTCCCATATGCTATATATGCCAAAATAATTTGTCCCTAGGTGTTTTCCATATATGTGCCAAAATAATTTGTTCCTAGGAATTGGTTTAGTAAGAAAGTGTCACAACTCATTGTAGTGCCTTCTACACATTTCTCTACGACAACTACTACCTATGTTGGGAATTTATCCTTCTTGCATTTTTGTAGAAATTTGCATGCTACCATATTTGTTGTTATTCAAATTGTGGGGTCACGTATAGTTGGTACATCTAGGTCGCACACCCCTCTAACCGTGTGAAACATCACTTGCATTTCCTTTGACTTTTATATTTTTGTCTTCTTATCTGCGAATAACATGGCAGGGTCTTTCCCCTAGGTGGGAAGTCTAGTGATTTGTGCTATCAGGGTTGTACCAATCAAAATTGACCTATCCAACCACATCTATTCCCCATGTATGAACAATATTAGGAGTTTGATGCAAGAATTGACTTCATTGTTTTGGTCGAAGTGTGGGATGTCGAATAAGTTAAAGAGGCCTGATAAATCCAAATCTTTGGCCCAGAACTTGAACACTGGTATGTTATGTTGTGTGAGTGGATCTATGTTAAGCTCCACGTATTTTTTAGGTGCAAGTTCAGGGAAATTCACAACGTCGGTAATGTTGTGGTTAACATATTTCAGCTGAGGTACTCTCCCAAGCATATCTTCATCAATGATGAATGCCTTTGGAATGTCTTGGGTCACCATCATATAAATTGGAGTCAATTGTAGTGTGACTTATGGGGTGTCATCCTTCCTTGGCGGTATGCAGTTGGGAGGGAACCTTTCCTCCCATGAGGATGCACCCAGGGTTTCCTCAATCTTTGGTTTGACTGTGACTGCTCTGGAGCAACTCTTTCTTGGTACCGTTGTCGTTGCTTCTACGGCTTTGGGTGGTGCCATTTATGTTGTCAACTCAGCTTTGGCAGTTGTTATCACTCTATATTTCTCTCTAGCTCTATTCTCTCGGTTCTTATTGTAACTGATGATTAACAATATCCCATGTTTAGCATGCCAGACTGATTTTATGCCCTATTTTCTAGTTTTACACTAATCTTCGGGCCTTCCCTCTTGTCTCCTCTTACCGTAGTGTGACAGGTTCATGCGTTAATGGCCTCTTATTGCCAAATACACTAGTATATTTATTTCATGTACTTCCACTCAGTCATATGTATCGGCGGTGTATTGATTTTACTCCGTATATTTATGATGGATTTATGACTAGGCCTTATGGTGGTTGTATGCATTGTTATAACTGTCATTTTTATGACTTGTCCTTATCTTCTTGTAATTGTCATTTCGTTATTTTTTGTACTTGAAAGCTACATCGTCATGTGTGATGGTGCAATTACTAGTGCACACTTGACCATTTTTGCATCGGGTTTCTTGGTTGGTGTAGTTTTTCGTACCTATGTTATTTCCATTGTCATTTTATATGCACACTTTTTTTTCCTATGCAGTTTTTCCTATTGCACATCTTTCTTTCCCTCTTGATACATTTTTAGTCAACTTTCATTCACCTGACCTTTCAGTTTTACTTTGTTAAGTGTTTCCAACTACACAACACATGCCTCTGTGACCTCCTAGATCACATATGGTCCTAACCAGTGCATGCAGAACTTCCCTGCGTGTTCCATAAATTTTCTATCATATAGTAGCACCAAGCCGCCTAGTAAGAATTTGTTCGACTTAATGTGTCTATCATGCCATGCATTTTCCCTTTCCTTCTTCACTTGTTGATGGAACCCGGTGGAAAATATATCCCCCTTAAGTTATACCAGTGGTGATAGTCGTTCTTGTATTGCACATGAATTCAACGGATTTGTGATAGTTGTGACACACAAGCTTGTTACAATGAATTCCATCAGCATTACTGCCTCCTATCCATATACAAAACTTGAACAATGTTTTCCCTGTAAACTTCTTGTTGGTTGTCCTGTATGCCCATAATTCCATAGGTATTCTTAATTCCCATTCATCTCTTCCCACGTTGCATATTTTTGTTATTTCATTCTCTAGGACTTTATTGAATGCTTCCACCATGCCATTCGCCTATGCGTGGTACAATGTACTCTTATGGTGGTGGATTTGGAATTATTTGGTCAAGGATGCTATGCTTTTATTGAGGAAGTGTACCCCTTGATCACTCATCAATGTTGGATGACATCCAGATCAAGTTACTATGTTTTCAAAAAAAGTGTGTCACAGTATCTACGATGCAATCTGTAACTGGCATAAATTCTTCCCATCGAGTTAGGTGTTATGTTGTTGTAATGATGTACCTAGCCCCCGATATTATTTCTAGTGGATTTATTGGTCCAATGAAGATGATAGTCCACTTATCAAAATCATGTAATGTAACTTGTGGATTCAATGGAATCTCGTCCCTTCTAGAGGGTTTTCCGACCCTTTGACAAGCATCACATGTTTGACAATATTCATTTTCATCCTTGTTGAGTGTAGGAAACCATAACCCTATGCGTAAGACCTTCAACGTAGTTTCTTTTCCTTCATAATGTCTTCCTACTATATCATTGTGTACTTCGACCAATATAGTTTTTATTTCATGTTCGAATATGCAGCGTCGTAGTACTGCATCGATACCTAGTTTATATAAGCTTCCTGCAATTAATTGGTAGTCTGTAGATTTTACTACCAATTGTATTTTCTACACGAACATCGTGTCTGAGGGGGAAATCCTTGTGCTTAATAACTATACAATGTCTTTAAAGTAGTTATCCACCATATTAACCTAAAATTGTTTTTCATCTGGCAAGGTGTCGTACAAGTTTCTCACCTCTTCTCCTGATAGTATACATGAAAAATGATCTGGTCCTGCATTGTGTTTACCTGGTTTTACGACTACTTTGAAGACGTACTCATGGAAAAATAGGAGCCATATGCAAATCCTCCCCATGAACAATGGATTTTTTACCACATATATCAACGTAGAATGATATATGTACATCTTAAAGTATGAGCTTAGTAAGTAGTGTATGAACTTATGCAGCGCATAGACGATAGCCAATCCCTCATGTTTTGTTGTGGTATAATTTTTCTATGATGTGGATAGTTTCTTACTTGAAAAATCAATTGGGTGGTCTATGTCTATGTCACCTTAATGTGACAATATTTCACCTAATGTTATCTATGATGCATCCACAGATACATGAAAGTCCTTGTTCCAGTTGGAGAAAATTAATATCGGTGTAGTTACTAAGATATGTTTCAGTGTGTCGAGTCCTTTCTCGAAATCATCATTACGCTGAAAATTCCTGTCATTTTTCAATAATGTTTCCATTGGGGTTGTAATCTACGCGTATCCTTTGATAAATTTCCTGTAATACCCAATATGACCCAATGTCACACATAGTTTCTTGACTGATGTGGGTGGTTGTAAGTCCAGAATAACTACAATCTTTGCAGGATCAATTATCAAGCCTTGTTTGCATACTACGTGTCCCAATAATATTACAAACAATGTGCAAAAAATACACTTCTTTAGGTTTAAGGATATATGATGTTGTCTACATTTATCCAACATCAATCTTAGCAATTCGACATGATCTTATAACAGGCTAAATATAGTCCTATCATCCAAGTAGACTTCGAGAAACTTCTGGATAAAATCCTTAAATACTGCAAAAACTACTCTTGAAAATACCACAGGTGTGTTCTTTAACCCAAATGACATTACTATGTATTGAAAACTTCCCCATTTTGTCGCATATGTAGTTTTCTATCTATCTTCCAACACAATTCTTATCCGATGGTAGCTTGAGAAACCGTATGTGAATGAATAAGCTTCTTGTATGCCTATGTTTTCAAGTACTTCATATGTGAATGGCATTGGGAATGGACCATGTAGGAACACATCATTTTGTTTCCTCAGGTCGACACAGATTCTAATTCCCCCAGTTTTCTTATTCTACACTACCACGAGACTTATCCAATCTAACTCCTTGACTGGTTTGATGACTATTGCCTTTAGCATGCTGTCTATTTCCTCCTTTACTTTTTATTTGTATCTTGGATTCAACCTATAGGGTATATGTTTCACTATTTTAGCGCCTAACTTCAGTGGAATCCTCATTTCCTCTAGCTCTCCCGCTATCCCTTTCATCTCTGGGAATGTAGTAGGGAATAATTCCTGGTATTTGTGCGGTAGATCTCCTATATTTTCTACTATTTACTCATCCCAGTAGTCTCCTATATTTGAAAACTTAAGGCATTTTTCTGACCCAATATTAACTTTTCTTGTCTTGATTGGTTGAGCTTACATTGTAGATTTCATCTCTAGGCCCTCTATTGTTCATTCCCCTTCTATTTTTGGTACTTCGATGTTGTGAGGATATTTCTCATATTGATCCTCTTGGGTCACATTCTATCATTCCAATAGTTCATGAACCATCATAGTGGCATTATGTGCACCACATACATGTATTACTTCCATTGAGTCTTCTTTGGTGAATATTATTTTTTTAATTTCCTGTAGTGTTGTACTTATGAGGGGAGAATCATTTTGAAAGATAAATATTTCTTGGAACCTTTGAGTTATGTAATCTCATTATGTTTTATATCTATGCATCTCCATTTCAAGGTACCCATTCTTTGGAATGGTATTCAGGGTATGTATGAACTTGTGTCCCCATTCTTTTCTTGGGATCGATTTCCATGCTTTCTCACACTGCGCAACATGATCTGTTGGGTTTCCTTCCCTCTTATACTTATGTTTCATCTCTCCCTCCTCAATATTGAATTTTATCTGGATTAGTCTCCTACAATGTTGTCAGTCTTCCATGTTTTCTTTGTGTTTCTCCCACCATCTTGTTGGCATGTATTTCAATACAATATCTAGTGCTAGTATCCTCTATTACTTCGGTGCATGTGCCTCAAATATATATAAAAAATATGTTATATCTATCAACCATTAATACTTAGGCGGGTTTCAAAATTCTATTCCAACCCAACGTATTTATTTGGTCATGTTTACACATCGTCGTGTTGAGACTTCATGCATTCTCTACTACCAATTTTCTAAAACTGCTTCTAAATATGATGTACAAGAACTAATGCTTCTCCAAATCATTGTGCCATATGTGGTGGGATTAACATAATCATCTATCCTCAAAGTCATGTTGTACAGGTTATCAATTTCATAACTCTTTGTTGGTTCTATGTACCTCCTTCCTTCTTTTGGGTCTAAGGGTGTAGTAACTTCCAGGTCTCCTACTTCAAATATCATCTCTCTCCTTTTTAAATTGATAATGGATTGATTATCAAAGTCCCATTCAAGTCTCATTAATTTTTTGTATGGATAATTTTCATACACAATCTCGATAACTTTGAAATCTACAATGTTGTGCACTCCATCTATATTCACAGGTATTCTTATTACTCTGCCAATAGGTACTATTTTGTACTAATTGGCTAGTCTCAATTGGAAGGGTGATCACACTAAATTCGGTTTCCCCATCATCTCCCATGTCTTCTTAGGTATCACATTCACATAGGACCCTAAATCTAATATTACATTTTCTATGTTGTATTCTCCAATCTATGTGTTGAACCTGAATTCAACGTTGGTTCCTTTCTTGCATGATAGTTGGTTCACTCCTTTCTTTTCTATAGGGACTTCTTTCCTTAAGAGAAGTGATCAATCATAGAGAATAATTTATCAAATTCCTTTTCATCTTCGACCAACTCTAGGAAACTTTTAAAAAAAATTCCTAAAATGATTACCTTCCCCAGTGATCCTTTGGTCATGGACTAATCATTAGTGGGAAGCCTATCGAGAATATATAGTACAGACGATGTTGATGTTTCCCACTCTTTTCACATCAGTTCTTCCCTCATCTTTCTATAGGTTTATTTATCATATCATGGATCAAATGTGGGTATAGGTACTACTGACTTCTTTACCCATTGTTGAACCTATTTCCCTCCATTAGTTGCATGTGTCCCTATTTTGGTTCCTCCATGTGTAACGACTACAAGTTTGGGTGCTTCATCCCTTATCTCAGCTGATACATTTAGAATGTTCAGGTTATGGTTTTTATTCCCTTTGGCATGCCATTTTGCCAACAGTTGTGGATAATCTTATGTCGCATATTCTAACGCCTAACAGTAAGTGCATGTTGTGCGGGGATTTTGGAAACCCCACGCTAGGTGTCCTATTTGGTTACAATTATAGCATATTATGGGGCCTTGTCCTCCTCTTTCAAATTTTTTTCTACCTCAAACCCTATGGAATATTGCTCAGTTTCCTTGATTAAATACTCTTGGAGTATTATACTTCCCTTCCCCTTCCATCACAGTGTTCTCTTATTGAATTATGTACATGTCTAATGTGTGCTCCCTCATCAAATCAAATGCTTGGTAGTAGTTGTCCTCATGTCCCACTAATTTGCAAAAAATATAGAATAAGCTTTTTGGGGTACTCTATTATTTCTATAATAGCTGGAACTCATGGGGGTTATGTCCCCATTTCTTGCATAACTTGTAGTATCCTGCTCGTGGTAGTGGGTTTTGTGCTCCAACTACTAAGTATTGTGCAAAGGATAGAAATTCATCTTTGTGGTGACCTTCAGTCCTTCATTTGGTGCACCAAACCTATTCTCATTTCTCTTTCCACTTTGTGATTTCTTATAATTGAATCGCTAGTGAAACTAATTTGTTTTATATCTATGTCATTACTTTGTTTTATCCGACCGAAGAGGCTTCCATTTTCATAGAAATTTCCAGCACCTCGGACTGTGACGCAACCTTTTGTTGTATTAAAGGAATGTGAATGTGAGGTAACAAGCCTGCAATGAACCACTCTCTATGTTTTTGATCGGGTATTTGAAATTTCAACCTCCCCATCACATATTTGAACGTCTCATCTAACTCCCCTACAGACTCAGTCTATACTTGTTTGATATCCTTGAGTTCAGTAATGTACTACGACTTAGAGTTTGGTTTCTTAAATTCCTTTAATGAAGATTTTGTAATATCTGGTAAATTTCTTGTATGGTCTAGTATTGTGGTACTTTGGAGCTTCATTTGCCAAACTAGTGCGCGTCCTATAACGGTTTTTTCCAACTACATGATATTTGCACCATCATCATGGAAATTATTTACAATTCAAATGGTTTCACATATGAACAGGTGTTGTTCTGGGTGCTCAGATGCAATTCCTTTGAAATCTAGTAATCTGAGTATATTATCTACTACTTCCATAATTTTTTGTGTAGGAACCCTTCCTGGTAATATTGGTGGATTTAGAGTAAGTATACGTCTACTATTTCTCTGGTTACTTTTGCTTTCACTTCCTCTATTGATTACAAGTTCTCTAGAAAGGTCTTTGAACATTGTATCACATTTAGGTGACACACACAAGGTTGTTGTTTCGATCCAAGAATTAACTCGGGAAGGACTTATTGGTTCCTCTATAACTTGATTGAATTGGATCTATTCTTCTTCTCCCTCTGTCTATTTTACTTCTATGATATAGATATATGCACAATGTTTCAGGTACTAATTGGGCTACTCTCTCTCTCTTCAACCTCAGGTCTCGACTTATTGTGTCGTCTCCAACTACGTAGAACTCCAAATTTGTCTTCTCCTTCTGATATCCCTTGCTCTTTCTCTTTCATTATTATTCTTCCCTTCCTTTTTCCATTTTTCCTACCCCCATGGCATCTCCTAGCCAACAACCCCAGATCCTTTGTTAGGTGGAAAATTATTTAGCTGTCTGACTACATCATCATGACTTGCTTGTCACATAGGAACATGTTTATCCTGGTAGATAAGGATTTTAATAATCTTCCTTGTGGAACTTTAAAGAAGTCTCTTTCTGTGACACTGTAAGCCTGGGTACAATCTATGGAAAATTATCTTACGTAGCCTCGCAATATACTGTCCATCCAAAATTCCACTGTAGGGGACATCCTATTGTTTACTGAGCCCACTCGTCTCACTATTTGAATAGTCCATTTCATTGGTGCTTATGGTCTATGTCTACGAGTCTTTATAGAAATATTTCCAACCATTCTACTAAAATATTAGAAAAATCTTCGAAAAATATCTCATGCAAGTCTCCATACACATACCTATACAACCATTTGTTATTCTTTAAGCGAAGGTTTTTATTCTCCCTCTGAGGAAATTCTTGTTATTTTTGTTCCAACCATTCGGTTATCTCCTTCCTCATTTATATCCAAAACATTCCCTCACTTCCAATTTCCAATTCCTTGCAACATAACCATTTTTTGGTGTGCACGCAGGAATAGGTTCAATACCCTGAGTTCAAGGTAATTATTCCAACAAAACCCTATAGGTACTGACCCTTTCGGCATCACCTACAAGCAAGGGAAGTCTCACCCAAGGTATCCTTATGGGGACTGCAGAAACCAAGATTCTGCAACATTGAGGGCAAGAAGGGAGACACACTTTGTCATACCTACATGATTCTTTTGCACACTATATCCTAGTAAACATGTCCTTGTTACTTAATTCTATATACATATCATTCCATATTCATGTCACTTAGTGGTTAAACATACAATTAAAGCTACTGCACATTATTCTATCGACAATATCATCAAACATAATCATTCATCCATAGTAAATGCAAGAATTATCACAATACATACATGAATAATCATTCGACAACAAAATTAGACATAGAGTTATTGTGGTTCACCCCCTCCTGAGATATGTCCACAAAATATTTTCTTCTTTATTATATTTATGGCATTCTTCTTGTGCTATGTGCTACAATGGATGCTCAATATAAAAAATACTCTTCTTACATTGCTGGCTTCTTTACACACACAATATCCTACAACAACAAAGACTACTAAGAATTCTCTAAGATGTTCTTTTTTCTCTTCGACTTCGTGGGTCTTTTACATATTTTGTTCCTTTTCTTCAGGTTTGTTTTCCAAATCACAATGATTTGGACACCACTCATGCTCGACTGGTGATAACTCATAATGATCTGGATATAACTCATGCCCAACTGGTTTTCCCAAATTTTGCACCCATTGTTCTTTCATGTCCCTCGTCTTCTCCTCGTTATTCTCTATTATTTTTTCATATTCTTGATCTTATTGATCTTATTTATCATTCCCCTTTTGCGTGTACCTCATATATTCTCACTATTCTTTTCCGAAAACTTCCTTCCGAACGAGGAGTAGAATATTTCATTTTCCTTATTGAAATTAGAGGGCCATGCATTAAACTGGTGGGAAGGCCACATGAAGACACTTAAGATGGTGGGTTATATTCAAGTAACTTAGTATGATGATTTCAAAACCCTCATTAAGTGTCAGGTGTACCCTATTGGGTATGTAGAGGACCAATGAATCCATTATCATTAATTCAGGAAAAGGAAAGGGAAAAGTGTGCAAGAGTAGACCAACGAAATTAGAAAAATGGCTATCATGCTAGGTATCTTACCCAAGAAACCAGATTTACTCCTCAATTATATTGGGGGCTTATACATTCATTTGCGGAAGGAGGTGATGATATTCAAGAGAAATATAATTGATGATCCTTATGTGAAAAAAAAGTATCGAGAGAATATAGGCCAGAAGAAAAACATCCAAGTGGTTTTAAACATAAAGAGCACCAAGAAATTTTCAAATAGGGAAACAAGATGTGTAAATGGAAACACAAGAAGACGACGTACATGGCACATAAGTGAAAGGATCCAAGTAATAACTATAACCATTGGAATATCGATGGTCACACTTTGGAAAAGTGTTGGAAAATACATCGAGAGTTGAACCCTAAGAACTATAATAAGGATTCCAAGAAGAAGAACCTTTTAGTCACAGATTCAAGAAAACAGGTAGAGATAAAATCAGATTTCTATGAGAATATTTTCTACAATTCAGTGCAAAAGGAGGTGAATCCAAGTATGCTTCATCATGAGAAAGAGAAGGAGATGACAAACCTCTTCCATATAAATATCCAAGTCAATAAGGCCAAGGTAGATGCTCTATTTGATTTTGGTTCATAGACCAATCTCATAGCAACTGATCTAGTCAAAACACTCGGGTTGAAAGTTCATGATAATCATATCCCATATCCATTGGGGTGGGTAAACAAGGATGAAAAGATCAATTTCATGAAACATTGTAATATCAAATCCGTTGTAAGTGAAACTTTTATTATTGAACTAGTGTTAGATGTAGTACCCCTTGACATGTTTGGTATAGTGCTTGTAAGACCCTACATTTATATAAGGGATTCAATGTTCATGTGGAGAGAAAACCATTACAGTTTGATCAAGGATGTGAAGTATTTCATGATCAATGTTCATAAAGGTAAATCAAAGAGCTCACTAGTAAGTGCCAACCAAGGGAGAAAGTTAATTAGTTCAAGTAAGAAGTATTTTTTTCTTTTCTTATGAGAGAATCAAGTGGGTAATAAATTGATAAGACTAAAGGAGTTCGTAGAGGGATGCACTAAAAAAAATTAACAACATTTGGAGGATTTGTTGCATGCATACAAGGGAGTGTTCTAAGAGACTAAAAGACTACCACCTAAAAGGGAAGTAGAGAACGAGATATAGTTATTTTCTGAATCCCCATTACCCAATATTGGGTTGCATTGACAATATATTCTAGAAGAAGGTTAAGTGAAGAAACAATTGTAATTGTTGCTAGAGCATGGAGTAGTTTGACTAAGCGCCTCGCCTTGTGGGTCACCTATAATTATAGTACTCAAGAAGGATTGGAATTGGCGAATGTGTATTGAATATATATCCTTGAACAAGATTACAATCAAGAATCGGTACCCTTTACCTAGGATTGATGATTTTTTAGACCCATTGAAGCATGCCAAGTACTTCACTAAGTTGGATCTCAAATTGGGATACCACCAGGTACATGTAAAAGAAGAAGACACTTGGAATACCTCCTTCAATACAAGGAAAGGTTTGTATGAATGGTTGGTAATTCCATTTGGTTTATGCAATGCACTAAGTACATTTATGATATTCATGAATGATGTATCACACCCATATTTAGATTCATTTTTTATAGTGTATTTGTTAGGATATTTAGGAAACTAGGAGTTAGTTAAGATATACTTGGTCTATTGTGTCGTTAGGTAAAAGTGTGTTTTCTAGTGTGTTTCTTTAGTGTGAATTAGTATGCATTTGTAGTTAGGAAATCCGACGGTCACGATATGTTCCCGACATAGAGTGATCCGATGGTTCATACTCTCCTTGATATTAACAGCCATTGATCCATGGATTAACACCCGATTGGTCCATGATATCTATTTAAAGAGCATGGAGTGTCATTTTTCGATGATCGATTGTGAGAAAATCTATTGTAAAACCTCTTTGTAATCTTTTTCTTTGCATTAAGAAACTGCTCCAAGTGGCCGCATTGGCTGGGGTCGTGGATGTTTCCTCATAGGGTTTTTAATGCATGAAAACATCGGTGCGTTGATATTTGATATAGTTACGTGAGTGGTTATTAAAGGTGGTCATACTCTATTGGAATACCTATGTTTTCAAACATGGTATCAGAGCCTGTTTGAAGACCTGCCCCTGTTGTAGACTGAGATCGTGAAGCCGAGTTGTCTCATATTCATTGTCTTCCATTTTTGTACATTTCTAAGCTAAGAGGACTATTCCATTGTGTCCGGAGCACTTGTTTCAGTCAGGAACATGTTTTTTTTCACTCGAAATGGTTTCTGTTTTCCCAATATATGACCATTATAGTTAGATCCGAAGGTATAAAGCCTGAATACACATTTTTAAAATTTCTACAAAGTTTTATTTTGGTTTTTATTTCGGTTTGATATTATTTGTTTCTCAGTTGCTATTCTTTTAGATATGTGTATTCTCTTTGCCCCGCGCCTTGTGCGATCTCGAAAAATCAGAAACAAATAGGAAAAGGTGCATCTTTCGGGTAAGCTAACCAAGACCTAACCCTTGTTGTGATTGAGAAGCAAAATCATTTTCTTGTGTGAAAAGAGTTTTTTTTAGCACGTTATCTAACAACAACAACAACAACCCCAATCCTCCTTATGAACATTACAATATGTTTTTCTACATCATTTGGTTAAAAGTTGTCTTATTAAGTAAGAGGTCTTGAGTTCAAGTCTCTCTTTTGTTACCTTTTTTGAAAAAGTTCATGCTAAAATTGTAAAGTGTATTTCACTTCAAGTATAAAAGTGAATCACTATAAGTAGCTTTAATATTTTATTTTAGAGTTATTTATTTTGCATGAAACTTTTATGTTATAAAATGACTTCACTGTAAAAGTGATCCCCACTTCTCTTTATAAAAATGGGTCACTACATAAACAAACTTACACAATCACGTGGTCATTTGGTTATCGATTGTGCCTTTTTTTTTAAAAGGGCATAACTCTAACATCGGAAGTCCGTTTTCAGTGTCTTTTTTTTTAAAACAGCATAACTTTTCGAGCGCTTTCCATCCATATGATCATTTTAGTTTTTAAATTCACATTATCTGCATATTTAATATGGCTTCTACAAGTACTATCTTTCTTACCAACAACAACTACTTCCAATGGAAACCTCATATGGAAGATTTATTAAGAAGTAAAGGCTTGTACCGGATTACCATGGGAAAGGAAAAAGAACCCACTGATGCTGCTAAAAAAGAAAAGTGGGATAAAAGGAATGACGAAGCATGTGGACTAATTGGAATTTCCATCTCTATTGATTTAAGGTACCACATTCAAGATATTGATGACCCCAAAGAATCTTGGGACATGATTGAATTTGTGTTTGGTAAACTCAATATTATTCGAGCACAACAGTTAGAAAATCAAATACTGACCTTGAGTCCAAATGATTTTTCTTGCCTTGGAGACTATCTATCTAGGTTTAAAGAACTCAGAATTTTATGTGAAGAATGTAAGATAAAGATGGAGGAAGAGTGTTGCATCTATCTTATTCTTTCTAAGCTAGGTAGTGCATATTCTGTGTTTGTATCTACCTTTTATGCCATGAGAGAGGCTCTAGGGGAAGAAGCTTATGAAAAATCCATTCTTGAGTCCTTTTGTGCTTCTTTGATTTGAGAGGAAGATAAGCTTGTACAATTTGGAGTGATCAACACTGCAGGTCCCTCCAACAAAGCCTTAGTTTCCCAGCAGAAAGATAAACCCAAGTATCCCAAGAAGCAACATCCTCGCTATAACAACAAACAACATAAGGGTCCCAAACTTGCTCAGATATCTTCATCTCCTACTGGTGACAAAGGAGAAACATATAAAAGTAAGAATACTAACAGACATTACAACTTTTGTGATAAAGATGGTCATGATGAGTCCAAATGTTTCAAGAAGATGGCAGCTTTAGAAGCAGCGATGAAGAAGCACAACATTAGTATTGATTCTACTTCTTCTTCTCACGGACATGCACTTTCTCCTTCTGGTTTCTCCTTCAATTCAACTTCTACTACTACTTCTTCTTATAATGATTGTCTTATTGATTCAGGAGCATCTTATCATATGGCTAAGGATAAAGCCATATTTTCTGCTCTAAATGAATGTAACACCAAGAAAATATTTGTTGGTGATGATAGATCTCTTAGTGTTGTAGGATTTGGAACAATTCAAGTATATAATGGTCATTTCAATGATGTATTATGTGTTCCAATTCTTTCTTGTAACCTTCTATCGGTATATCAAATCACTCATTCAGGTGAAGGTAAAACCATCAAGTTTTCACCTCACCAAGTTGTAATCAAGGATCTAAATGATCCTAAGCATGTTCTTGCAATTGGAATTGTTGAAGATATTACCAGGTTGTACAAGTTTGACAACTTTGGGTCAGCATCGTTTTCATCAGTTTTTGTTGCTCATAGCGATGAGTTGAGCAAACTTTGGCATGAGGGTTTTGGTCATCTAAGCTATCGCTCATTGCAATAACTATGTAATCAATATATGGTGACTGGTATTCCTCTTGTTCCATGCAGAGATGGTGTTTGTGACGGTTGTGTTCTTGGCAAACATCATCAGGACAGTTTTGACAAACGTGCCTCTTGGCATGCCTCGGGTCCTTTGCAACTTGTTCACAGTGATTTGTGTGGTCCACTTTCTTCTCCTTCTTTTTTTGGGTGCAAGTATTTCTTAACTTTCATTGATGAATTTTCCAAACGTACTTGGGTTTACTTATTAAAACTCAAGAGTGAATTTTTTGATAAGTTTTTGGCCTACAAGGCCCTTGTAGAAAAGAAATCTGGACATCAAATTCAAAGGTTAAGAATAGATAATGGAGGCAAATATGTGAACAATAATTTTACAAGCTACTGCACTACATAGGGAATCCAAATTCAACACGCTATTCCATATACACCACAACAAATGGAATTGCTGAGTGAAAGAACCACACATTAAAAGAAATGACTAATTGTATGATCCAATCTAAGGTATTAAGTCTAAAGTATTGGGCGGAAGCAATCAACTGTGAAAATTACATAGTAAATCACACTCCCACAAAGGCTCTTAAAAATATAGCACTGGAGGAAGCTTGGACTAAAATTGAACCAAATGTAAGTCACTTCCATGTATTTGTAAATATAGCATGGGCTCACATTCTTGATGAGAAAATGAAAGCATTGCAGCCTAAAAGTGAGAAGTATGTATTTGTTGGTTATTCTAAAGATGTCAAAGGTTGTAGACTACTTCAATCACATTGCAATGAAATTATTATTAGCAGAGATGTTAAATTTTATGAAAATCGCTTGGCCTGCGAGCCTAACTCGATGATTGTGCCTTCTTCGACCTACGAGCCATCTTCGACAATTGTGACTTCTTCAGCCTGTGAGCCATCTTCGATGTTTGTGCCTTCTTATGATCTGGTTTCTTCTTCAGATGATGACAGTGAGGATGAAAATCCACCTCCGCCTGCTCACCCTCCTCTAGATGAGTCCTTTGAACCTGAACCAACACCAACTCCACCACTTCCTAGATGGGTCTGTTCAACACGAGAAGAAGCTGGTGATCTTGTTGGTGATCCTTCAGATCAACATCAGACACATTCATAGTTCCAGTGAGCCTCTTCTCTTTTGGCTCAAGTTTCATAAACTCATGATCTGGAGGCATTTGCAGAAGCTTTAGGTCATCCAGATTGGGATAGAACAATGAATGGAGAGTATCGTTCTTTAATGGAAAATGATACTTGGGATATTGTACCTCTTCCAAATGGAAGAACACTTGTTAGATGAAAATGGGTATATAGAACTAAGTATGCATCAGATGGAAGTGTTGAAAGACACAAGGCTCGGTTAGTTTCCAAAGTATTTTCCCAAGTTGAAGGAATTGACTATAATGAAACCTTTGCCCCTATAGCAAAAATGAATTCCATCCGCCTTGTTCTTTCCCTTGTTGTCTCACATAAATGGGAGGTCCATCAGATGGATGTTAAATATGCCTTCCTGCACAGATATTTTCAAGAAGAAATCTACATGGAACAACCTCCTGGCTATGTCTAGAATGACTCTAGCCTTGTTTGTCGCCTCAAGAAATATCTTTATGGTCTCAAGCAAGATCCTCGATCTTGGTATGCCAAAATGGATATATTTCTTATTTCCATTGGATTCTCTAGATGCCATTCTGATCCTAATGTCTATAACAAGAAAGTAGAAATCCATCTCATAATCCATGTCCTTTATGTTGATGACCTTATCCTTACTGGTAGTGACTCAAAACTTTTAAACCATGTGAAAAATAGCCTTAAGAAGAAATTTGAAATGAAAGACTTAGGTTTTTTGCACTATTTCCTTGGCCTCCAAGTTTTTCAAATAGATGAAGGATTTTTTCTTTCCTAGTCTAAGTATGCTTATGACCTTCTTCGTCGCTTTCACATGGACAATTGTAAACCAACCCCTTCTCCCTTCCAGTTTGGATTCAAGCTTTCTGCCACCTGTAATTCTCCTGAAGTTGATGCCACCTTGTACCGTCAGTTAGTTGGTAGCCTCTTATACTTGACTCATACCCATCCTGATATATCCATTGTTGTTGGTCTTGTTGCTCGATATATGTAAACACCCCACGAAAGCCATTGGAAAGAAGATAAAAGGATACTTCGCTATGTTCAGGAAGTTGTCATTAAGGGGGAATAGGCTCTAATGCCTCCTTCCTTCTCCTACTGTGTCAGTATTGTAAATCCTTCAATCCTATCCCAAGTTGTTCTTAAGGGGGTATGTTAGTATATTTAGAAACTTAGGAGTTAGTTAAGATCTACTTGGTCTATTGTGTCGTTAGGTAAAAGTGTGTTTTCTAGTGTATTTCTTTAGTGTGCATTAGTATGCATTTGTAGTTAGGAAATCCGACGGTCATGATATTGTCCTGACATAGAGTGACCCAACGGTTCATACTCTCCTCGATATTAATGGCCATTGATCTGTGGCTTAACACCCGATTGGTCCATGATCTCTATTTAAAGAGCATGAAGGGTCATTTGTCGATGATCGATTGTGAGAAACTCTATTATAAAATCTCTCTGTAATATTTTTCTTTGCTTTAATAAACTTCTCCAAGTGGTCGCATTGGCTGGGGCCGTGAATGTTTCCCCGTAGGGATTTTACCACGTGAAAACATCGATGTGTTGATCTTTGATCTGGTTATGTGATTGGTTACTAAATATGTTCATCCTCTGTTGGAATACTAGTGTTGTCGAACAATATTTGTATTATATATTGGTTTATAGATATACCTAGGAGGAGAACATCTCACATCTCATGTAGGTGTTAGAGTCTTTGAAAAATCATGAACTATTGCATAATCGTGAGAAATGTAAGTTTTCTCAGCATTGATTTATCTATTTGGGGTATGCGATCAGTGGAGAGGAGCTGAAGATATATCTTGCAAATATTGAGGCCATCATAAAATGGCCAGTTCCTATCAATTCCACTCAAGTTTGGATCTTTTTTTGGGTAGCACAATACCTACATAATTTCGTAGTTTCCTTTTCAATAGTAGTTGCACCACTCCATGCCATAATAATGACAGGTAATATTTACCAGTAGGGAAAGAATTAGGAGAAATATTTCGATAAACTAAAATGAAATATCACTCAATCACAAGTTCTCACATTGAAAAAATTGCAAAATCCCTTTGAACTGGAGAAAGATGAAAGTGGGTATGTTATGGAAGCAATTTTGATCCAAGGAGGTAAGATAGTATGCTAACATTCTAAGATGTTTCATGGGGGAGTCTTAAATTATTTTGCCTATGATAAGGATATCTATGTCCTGTTTCAAGTTCTTAATAAGTGGAAGAACTATCTAATGGGAAAGGAAACCATTATCCATATAGATCACCATCCATTGCAGTATTTGCAGGCCTAGAGAAATAAGCTTCAAAAAACCAAAGAGTACAAGTGGGTGGGGTTTTTATACAAATTTCATGTAGTCATCTAGTATAATAAGGAGAGAACTAATAATTTGGAAGACGTGATTTCAAGAAAAGGTCACCCACATTGAATATTACATCTTTGGGAACACTTGTCACCATGGATCCTCTTACCCACAATGCATACAAAGAGTCATACACAAAATATAAGGGCTTCAAGGAGGTGTTTCAATAACTACAAGGTGAAATTCATGTAGAAGAAGGCGACATTAATGATAAATATCATCTCCAGAATGGATTACTCTACAAGCTAGACAAGTTCTATGTTCTGAAAGGTGAAAGATTGCATCTTATCAGAGAGGTTCACACCTCCAAATTTGAAGGACATTTTTGTGTTGGGAAGAAAGAAACTAACTTAAAAAGGTATGTGTATTGGCCCTAAATGTAAGAAGGTGTAGCACAATATATTAGAGGATGTATAGTTTGTTGTACCAACAAGAATAGTAATAGAAATAAAGGTATATTCCATCCCTTAACTATACCCACTTGACCTTGGTAAAGAATTTCCATGAATTTTGTGGAAGGTTTACCAACAACTACGGAGGTACATGACTATGTTTTTTTGGTAGTTGACAGATTCGACAGGATTTGCATTATTATTCCTTTTAATAAGACAATCACAAGTCAATAAGCATCAAACATGTTCTTTGAAAAACTGTGGCTGAACTTTGGGATACGAAGGAGATTCATCTTGGAAAAAGATACAATATTTCTTAGTTCCTTTTGGGATACACTTTGGGGGAAGATGTACATTATTTTGAGGAGATCTACAACATTTAAACCACAGACAGATGAGAAAACAAAAGTAGTCAAAATTAATTTGGTGCAACTTTTGAGTGGTTCCAATGAGAAGCATAAAAATACTTGGGATGAAAATATGATCTATATTGATCACTCTTGTAACAGAGAAGCCAACATTTCTACTGGTAAGTCCCCTTTTGAAACTTGTTTTGGGTATATGCCACCTTCACCCTTGGATGTTGATATGGACAACAAGGAGGAGTGAGGGAAGACACCCATGGAAAAGCATTTAAAGCATATAATTTTATCGAAAATATCCGGTGGATCCATTTGCAATTATATGAGACACTAAATAAGTCACGGGGAAGGTACAAGGTATGACATAATTAGCACATAATATAACAATTGTTCTAAGTCGAAGACATAGTTTGGTTACAACTCAAGAAGGAAAGACTACAAGGACATGGTAATAAGATCAATACTCTATAGTATGTAACTTTTGAGGTATTGAATAAGGTGGGAGATAATTCCTATATACTCATTCTATCCCAATACATGCACATTTACTTTATAGTGAATGTGGAGAATTTAAAACTATATTATCCTTCCATATTGGATGAGGAGGAGTAGGTACTACCTAGTATAGAAGACTTAACAACAGATGCTCAGGAAGACTTGGAAGAGGAAACCTTTTTTCAAAATAGGTATAGAACTACAAGATAGGGGACTCATTACCATTGGTAGATTGGGTTGAAAGGAAAAATTCCAAGAAAGGAAAAGTGGTACTCCAGGGAGAACATAGAGGAACAATTTCCTCACCTCATTTAGTAAATATTTTTGGGACCAAACACCTCACTAAATGTGGATGTATGATATATATTTTACCATTATACAGTTTTTCATGTATCTTTGTACTGTCTAGGTGGAACATGTTGGACAAATAATATTGTAGAGCCATTTTATTGGTAGGTCATAATTTGGAAAATTGAGTCCAAAAAATCATTTGAAATCTTCTACATCCATTTTGAGCCATCAAACTATTTTTTTTTGTCCAAACCTACTTTGGAAGAACATGCCATATTCTACACACTAAGACCTTTCCAATGGTGCCAAAATTACCTTAATAAGAGTCAATATGTGAAATTTATGTCTCTCACAAGTTTACCTACTGTGTTTACCACCATGGTATGAGTGGATGCCACATCATCCCCCATTACTCAAAACTTTTGGGGCTAGCCACATACAAACTTTCCACAATATTATAGAAGGACCAAACCTTATCACTAATTGAGGGTTGAGGGAGTCAAAACCCTAAGCCTATATGGATATGAGGTTGTGTTAAATACTTGGACACTAGAAGGAGAAAGGGCTCCATTCTTTTGTACTGTACTTGTTCCATTTTTTGAGAAAAGCATCCTAGGAATGGTATTTTTACAGAAAATCATAGGAGGTAATAGATTACGTAGTAGTTTGTTCAAGCCAGAATGTCAAAGGAAGCTCCATAGTGAGGGCCTCTTTCTTTGAACATGCTTTCCATAACTGAAGAAAATAGAGCAGATCATAAGCCTCTCCTTCTAGTTAGGTTTTCTCCCCTATTGGGTTTTCCAAGGTACATCTTGTGCTCAATTATGTGGATGTTTTGTATATTTTTCTCTATTATTCCATTTGCATATTCAATTAATTTCATAAATTCAAGCAAATCTAGTCATTAACTAATCTGATATCTAAGGAAATAAACTGCAAATATATAAGATTTTAGAATAGTTTAAGATTTGTTGTGATGAACTATTCCAGTGGAATATCCATGGTAGTTTATAGATCATTCAAATATTTGATTTGATTTTGATATGTGTGTGTGTGTGTGTGGAGAGAGAGAGAGAGAGAGAGAGAGAGAGAGAGAGAGGGAGAGAGAGAGAGAGAGAGAGATTATCTCACCTTGAATTTATTATTATATGTTTCTAGTTTTGTATATCATATTATGCTGGGTTAACATATGATTACATCAAAATTACAATGGACATTATGAACATTACAATGGTATGGACGTTATAATCTCCTCAATAGTGGGCTATAGAATTCACATTTATTATCTCGGTGCAATGAAGTTCCATGAGAATTATGATAATTATATGGATTGAGATTTCATTTGGCTCACCCATTTAGTTGTGTCCAATGATTAAAGTATCCATCCTCTCAATGTGAGTAGAAAATTGAGATACCTTTGAATTAGAGACTCTTGGTGTTGGATATAGATTACAACAAGAGTATACAAATTATATTAATGTAATGGTTGTGTGTTAGATCCAAACAAAGTGGTGATGAGAACTTGAAACCCTATTGTAGTGTCCCCAAGGCCGAGCCCCGTTACAGATCATGATATATGCAATGAATTGTAAATGTGTTCTATAGGCTGGTGAGCCAAGTTTTGTATAAGCTGGAAGGCTTATGTGGTTGTTAGGCCAGGAAGCCTAAGTGTTTGAGGGCCAGGAGCCTGCTATTGTACTTGTATGTATGCAAAATAATCAATAAAATATAAACATCGCTAGGTGCAGAACGACCACGATAAATGAGTGAAGGGGGACTGAGCGTCCACAGAGTGGGCAAGAAACTAGGGGCTGGACGGTGGGAAAGGGGCTGAGTGTTGAGCCTAGGGGCTAAGCCTAGGGGGCTTAGGCCTGGAATAATATTTTAATATTATTTCCTAAAAAGCCATGTGCATATTATTTTATCCTAAGTTCCTAGCAAAAAGGAAAGGCGTGTACAGGGAGGCATGCAGATGGAATGCATGCAGTTCCCAGGGTGACAAATGTCCACCCTGACGCATGCAAATAAAACATAAAGGAACAGTCGTGGGGGAGGGTCTCTCGCATTCCATTCGACCTGACTGCCCTGAGCAGGAGCGGTAGGAGCCAGTCTACAGGAGACCTTTTGTATGTCTGTTATAGAGAGGAAGCTAGTGTTGGGTGTTGAAGAATGTGTGTTTACCCTTGTTCAGAGCCGTGGAGTCTATCTGTGAGAGAAAACCAGTATGTGCATTCCCTGAATGAAATGTCCATGTCAATTTCGGGGAAGAATCTTTGTTTTCCCAGGAAAAGCTGAGTGAGCTTGTGCGTGGAGCCCTATTCTGAAATCTTGACTGAGAGAACATCCTGTGACTGCTGAACTGGTTCTTGGGAAGCCTGTGTCCCTTTTCCCTGTGTTTGTTGTGGCATGCATTTCTGGACTGCATGAGGCTTGTTGGCCTGTGAGTGACTCCCCCCAGGTGAGAGAGTGCGTAGAGGAAGGAGAGAGCTCTTGGAAGGAACGTTGTAGCTGCCACAGAACCTGGAGACTTTCGGTCCAGTCTGTTCCTGTAACCCAAGGTAAGGGAGACTGGCAGCCGAAGGACTGTCCAGGTGATAGAGAAGGTGCACTCTCCTAGGGTGGAACAGGCATGTGGGGAATGAGGGTCTATGGGAAGTGAGCGTGGGAGATTCCTGGGAGAGCATTCTTCCTCGTGGTTGTGTGTGACTGAATTCCCTGTAACCTCAGCCTGAGTCTGGATTCCTTTCCCTGGGGTGGAGCTCAGTCCCAGCTCGTGGGTGACCCACTGTTGAGTTGAGGAGCAGTGCGGTCTACGGCTAGGAGGTTTGTGGAAGGCCTTCATTTGGTTGGTGGATTTCTCCACTGTCACAAGATAAGTGTTTAATTATATATTTACCACATTTTATCATGACTGTACTGGATCTGTTATCATGTTTTCCACTGTGTATATGAATTACTGTTGAAAGCTATGGATTGTCTAATTATAACAGTAACTATATGTTTATTCTGAGAATTAAAATGTATCTTTTTGTTGTTACGCATGTGATTATACAATTCTGTATGTTTTATGTAAAAGTCCATGTACAGATTGGTTAGAGAGAGGGTTGAAAGCCTCGGTAGTGAAAAGGGGACACTACAATTTGGTATCAGAGTGCGAGTAAGATCTGGGTTACTAAAAGCGACACTACAATTTGGTATCAGAGCCAAGGTTTCGACACTGAGCCTAGATTGGCCAGTGGAGCGGTCTTTGGACTGAGAATGCGAGGGGAAATTGAGTCGGGAGGACCAATTTTGGACCCTGGTTTTCTCTGAAGCGTCAAGGAGACACTTGACGATTTTTTATTAAGAACTCAGGAAGTATAGCGGTGCTATGAAACCACAGGCTGGTGTGGTCTATGGCCACGGGGAGACAGGTCTCTACACCAATGGTGTTAGAACCTTAGGATCTGTTCGGGAGGGAAGGCGAGCCCTCGTGACCAACGGATCTGGAAAAATGTGCGCAACGATTAAAATTCCTTTGGAAATGGCACAGGAGTGTGGAAATCGCGATACGCGAAATCCTGAGTTAGTTAGAAACCGTCCGAGTTGTCAGATCTCGGCCGGAAAACCCGACAGTTGTTGGATCTGTCGGGAGGTCTCTGAAGTTTAAACCTCAGAAACTAGGGGAGAAAGCTCCAAAATAGATCTAAACCATCTGAAAGATAGAGGACACATGTCGTGAAATTTCCCATTTCATAAAATCGGGAATCGTGACATCGGGAGTCATGATGTCAGGAGGTCGGGAATTTTCATAGTAAAAGTCTCGGCAATGACCTGAGTCATCCGTCTGAGGAAGGACGTGCATCGCGCGATCGTCCAATTCAAAGATCCGGACACCTGGACTCACATAGGTGAGCGTTTTTTATCTTGCACCGGGCGAAGTACTAAGATTTGATCCGAGCCGTCCAACAGTTGAGACACGTGGTGGAGATCTAGCGACCCGTTAGTATACAGGCTACCAGGGTTTTGAGTTGACAAAGGAATTTGTCATCAGGGAATCAAAAGTCCTGAAGTCCTGAGATTGAATCGGGATCGTCCATTCGTTGTGGATGCATGGCAGTAATCCAGGCAATCGGGGAAAGTCCCGATAGAAGAGTCATCCATTGAAAATCGGGGTTCGGGGAATCGCGAATCCTGAGGACACTTGTGTTTCGGCTTTGGAAAGTCTGAAACCCCGATGAGAGGTTTGACTACGGTCACGAGGTAGAGGTCACGTGGACCAGGAGCTAAGCCAGGAGGGTTAACGTTTGAAGGACGCGTCGAGATTCGAAGAATCACGAATCCTGAGGACATGTGCTTTTGGACATTGGGAAGTCCGAAACCCCGATAAGAGTAAAATAATGTGGTCTTATGAGAGGATGTCACATGGACCTCGGCATAGAAGAGGAGTCTAAGGAAAAGGTGCATCGGCAAATCGGAGATCGGGAGTTCGTGAGGACAGGAACTCATGTCGTCAGGGATCATGAAACCCCGACACCCGAAGCTTCAATCGAGAGATGTGCCAGGTGGACACATGAAGAGTACCACGTTCCAACGAGTAGGAATACAAGACAAGAGGGGTGGGACCCTAATGACTTCACTGAAGGTGAAGAGGATTCTCCGAAACACACCATGTACCACTATGGTTGAGGGTGACAACTGTGTTGTAGATCCGTAGAATAAGGTAAATCAAAATTAGGGAGTCAGGGGTGGGGAAGGAGAGTGAAATGGGAGTTCTCCAGTACCGAAACTCTGAAACCCCAAAACTTGAAGTCCCGAAATGCCGAGAAGATGGAAGTTCCGAAAACCCGAATTCCTGGGTACCGAAACTCAAGGTCCCGAAAGTCCTGAAATATCAGAAATTGAAGTTTCGGACACCCAAAAAACATAGAGCTGAACAGAGCTCAGACAATTCATGAAATTGAAACACTTTATTAAACATCGATGGTTATGAAATATGACGAATTGTCAAGAGACGAAGGCTTGACAAATTCGATTCGTCTGCGTATTAGATTGCAGAAGGCTAATGAGTGCCAGAACAATATGAAAATTGCCACAAAATGAAAAAATAAATAAAAATAGAAGAGATACATGATACTTCCAGTTCAAGAAACTTATTTCAAACGAAATGTCTTTTTAGTTTGTCCGAACTGGCTTATAAATATTGTGGATTGTTCGTGAAGGTTTAATGGCCTGAAAAAATTCAAATTTAATTGCACAGAGTGAGTGTGCAAAGTTCAACAAAGGCCAGAACCCCAGTTAATCAACGCCGAGTATGGAGTGGGGAAAAGTGCAGTTTACCACTAAAATAGAAGATGAACGGGAAGGAAAGGATGTTAACCTGGGATTCGAAGGATCGAACTCTAATGGGCATGGAAAAGAGATGGATAAGGAATGACATATGATGAAAATCATTGAAGGGATGCAAAGAGAGGCCAAGGAGCGTCGAGCTGATAGCCGAAAGCTCATGAAAGTCAGGGATCGACAAGGGGAATTAAACTTAAAATTCTTGAAGAGCCTAGAAAGAATAGAGAAGAAAATTGAGAAGGCAAGAGACTCAGGCATGACAGAGAGTCGCAGAAATCATGGGAGAAGAAGTATATCGAGGAGCGGTAGCCGACATCACAGTCGCTCCCAAAAACATTCGGACGGGGAGACACACAGCAGTTCGAGCCCGTCCCCTACCAGAAAACATCAAAAATCTGGAAGGGAGGAATTGAAAGGAGAGATGAATAAAATCAAACCTCCAACATTCGATGGAGAACATAAGAAGGAGGAAGATGCTGAGACATGGTTGCTGGGCATGAAGAAATACTTCCAACTGTAGAATTATTCTACCCGCGCAGAAGGTAGAATTACAATGTACCAGCTGAAAGGAAAAGCGTCCATGTGGTGGGATCAATTAGTGCAAGTGCAGCACATCAGAGAGAAAGAGGTCATGTGGAAGGAGTTTAAGAGGTATTTCGAGAAGATATACCTGACTAAAAGATACTATGACAAAAAGATGAAGGAGTTCTTCAAAGTCAAGCTAGGTAGCATGACCATTGATGAGTATGAACGAAGTTTTCTGGAACTACTGAGGTATGTTCCATTCTTCAAAGACGAGGCTGTCAACATTCAGAGGTATCTGAGTGGACTGCCACCTTCCATTGGTGACAAGATTCAATACAATGATCCTAAGACCATGGAAGAAACCATAAGAAGGGAAAAATGCCTATACGAACAACAAAGAGAAAAGCCTACCTTTCGAAAGGCTTGGGATAACCAGAAGAGGTTTAAGAAAAGACAGAGGCAGAAGGGAAGCAAGCCTTCCTTTTTCAGAAACAGTCCTTGGGGACAGTCATCTTTTGAAGAGCCCAGGAAAGTTGAAGGGAGTGAACAGATGCCAAGGCCTCCACCCATGGAGTGTTGGGGATGTAAAGGGAATCATAGGTACAGAGACTACCCCCATAGAAAAGACAAAGCAAGAACTATCCATACTATTCAGCAAGCTGAAACAGTGGAGGATATGGGCAGCAGAATGCCGAGGATCTATGCAGCCCTGGACAATAAGCAAACGGAATTTCAATCGCACATGATTGAAGTGAAAGGTATGATCAACAACCGACCACTTGTTATTTTGATTGATTCAGGAGCTATCCATAGTTATGTAAATCCTAGAGTGGTGGAAAGTTTGCATCTAACGAAGAGAAAACATGAGAAGTCTTGGTTAGTGCAGTTAGCCACAGGGACCAAGAGGAAGTTCATTGAATTGGTTAAGTCCGGTTCGGTGGATATGAAAGGAATGAGCACTAAGGATGAATTGAACATTCTACCTTTAGGCTCATATGATTGCTTAATTGGGATGGACTGGTTGGAACAACACCATGCCCTTCTGTATTGTCATAACAAGATATTCACATGTTTGGATGAAGAGGGAAATCAGGTAACAATCCAAGGAATTCCCAGAGCCATGGCTGTTAGAGAAATCTCATCCATGCAGCTGAAGAAATGTTACCGGAAAGGCTGTCAATTATTTGCAGCCCAGGTGGAAGAAGTATTCCAAAATGTGGTCTCGAATCTGGAAGACCACAGGGTGCTCAAAGAGTTTGAGGACRTGTTTCAGGAGGTGCCTGGACTACCTCYRAAGAGGGACATCGATTTTTCTATAAATCTGATGCCTGGAGCAGCTCCAATTTCAAAGGCTCCTTATAGAATGAGCACACCAGAGCTGAAAGAGTTGCAACTGCAGCTCGAAGAGATACTAAAGAAAGGTTACATTCGTCCCAGCGTGTCATCGTGGGGAGCCCCAGTCCTATTCATGAAGAATAAAGATGGGAGAATGAGGTTGTGGATTGACTTTCGGCAGTTGAATAAAGTCATTTTCAAGAACAAATATCCTTTGCCAAGGATTGATGATCTTTTTGATCAGTTGAAGGATGCGAAAGTATTTTTGAAAATAGATCTTCGATCTGGATATCATCAAGTGAGGATAAAATATGAAGACATCAACAAGACCTCCTTTAGAACAAGGTACGGTCACTATGAATTTACAGTGGTGCCGTTTGGACTGTCCAACGCACCTGCTGTCTTCATGTGCTTAATGAATGGAGTGTTCATAAATTATTTGGACAAGTTTTTCATAGTCTTCTTAGACGATATCTTGGTGTATTCCCAGACATAGGAAGAACATCAAAAACACCTTAGAATGGTGTTGCAGGTGTTGAGAGAACACCAGCTGTACGCAAAACTGAGCAAGTGCTCATTTTACCAAAAGAAGATCCATTACTTGGGGCATATAATATCTTAAGAAGGGATCGTTGTGGATCTTGAAAAGGTACAGGCCATTCAAGAATGGAAAACGCCAAGGAATGTGACAGAAGTTAGATCTTTTATGGGTCTCGCAGGCTACTATAGGAGGTTTATAGCCGGATTCTCAAGGATAGTCCATGCTATCACTTCCTTGCAAAGGAAGGAGAAGAAATTTCAGTGTACTGAAGAATGTGAGAGCAGCTTTCAGCAATTGAAGCAGCTGCTAACTAGTGCTCCAATCCTGAAGATTGCAGATCCAAACAAGGATTATGTAGTGTGCACAGATGCATGTAAGGAGGGGCTGGGAGGAGTTCTCAGCCAAGAGGGATTTGTGATTTGTTATGAGTCCCGAACGTTGAAGGAGCATGAGAAGAATTATGCCACTCATGATTTAGAACTGGCAGCAATCGTCCACACCTTGAGGAAATGGAGACATTACCTCATGGGCAAGAGATTCGAGTTGAGAACAGACCATAACGGTCTAAAGTATTTATTTGATCAGTCGACCTTAAACGCCAGGAAAATCAGTTGGCTGGAGTTTCTGTGTGAATATGACTTTGATATCAAGTATATCAAAGGGAAATAAAATAAGGTGGCTGATGCACTCAGCAGAAAAGTGCACGAATTACATGCTACAACCATTAGCATGTACCAGACTGAGATGAAAGACAAAATTTTGGGAGATGCAAATGATGATTTGCAGTACAAAAATCTTGTAGCAAAGCTACAACAGCGTGAGAGACCACAAACCAAGGAAAGTTACACCTTGGGAACTGATGGTTTACTTCTTCATAAGAACAAATTATATGTACCCAATGCCCAAGAATTGAAGCTGGCAATTCTAAAAGAGATGCATAACATGACTTATGCTGGACATCCTGGATATCAAAAGACTGTGGCAGCAGTCAAAAGCCATTATATTTGGTCGGGTTTGAAGAAATAAATTGTTGAATACATCACCAGATGTATGGAGTGCCAAAAGGTTAAGGCTGAGCATATACACCCAGCAGGGTTGTTGCAGCCTTTACCTATTCCTGAGTGGAAATGGGATGTGGTAACAATGGATTTTATCACAGGATTGCCCAGAACAAGCAAAGAACATGATTCAATCATGGTGGTGGTAGACAAGCTTACTAAAACTGTCCATTTTATTCCACTGAAAACCACCCACAGAGCAACAGATGTTGCTGATATTTTCCTAAAAGAAGTTGCACGCTTGCATGGAATTCCTAAGACAATTGTGTCTGATAGAGACCCG
>JZKD02S2120484.1:407587-439933 GCA_000966675.3 Picea glauca
TAATTAATAACAAATAATTAGTTAAGGTTATTTTAATAAATAAATATAGTTTAGCTAATCTTTTAGGATTACATTATTAAATTAATTATAATTTATAATCAAGGGTCGTTACATCGAAGGGATGACTTGAGAATATTAGAGTAAGAATAATTTTGATGCCCCATTCATATAAAGTGTATTTAGGGGTCAGATGTGTTACAAATTGGTATCAGAGCATGGGAAGAACACTTGGACGGCTTGGGCTCATGCATGAGTTATATAAAAATATTATTAGAAAATTTTAAGGGAGAGGGAATACTACCCTACCCTATCTAGCAGAGAATGATTCAGACACAAGCCTAGATATGCCGGAGAATAGTCGGAAGTCTATTCTAACATGATCCTGCTGAGAGTACCATTGTCGTATGGAAGTTATTTGCACAATTTTATTTAAGGATGTAGATTAAAATTCAGTTGGGATTTTACCCAATGAGATTGAATCATGCTAGTCTGTGACAAAGGAAGCCTATCATTTCTTTTGGAAATGATAGTCGATCCTACAAGAATGGGATTATGTTGATGGACACTAACAACAAGAATTGGATGTGAATGGATTGAAAGGATCCGTAACAGTAATAATTATTGTTTTAATGAAGGATTAAACCTTGTATATGTGTATAACCCCTCACGATCATAGGAATGAGTCCTGTGACCACTTTGTGAAAAGAGAGAGCATGTGCAACTCTCAGGTTTTGAAGGGAACTGAGAAACAAATTTTGTTTATAGGTACATGAATTGTTAGGAAGGATTTTTCTAATCAAGCTAATAAATAGAGTTGTAGAAATATAGAGTGATTAAGTGAGAAATCACAACATTCTCCCTTGCTTGGTGGATAGGAAACTAGTCTCATATAATTTTTGTGGGACGAGATTGACCTTCATCCCTAACTGTTGTTGAACAGAAGGAAGAATTCTAGGTGTAATGCTTAAGACTGGTTATGACCTAAATATACTCTGGAGTTCTGAACTAGAATACTTAGTAAGTAAAATAACTCAAATTTGTATCTGGGCTTTAAGGGAATAGTCCAAATGTCATTAGACGTTAAAACTTATTATAAATAATGTCAAATGGTTGATTAAATGTTGGTCTTGAATGTGGTAAAGGAAGTGTTGAGGCGCTTGTAGAAGCCCAATGGGTGAGATTGATATCTAGAGGTGGATGATAACCATATGGAAATAGCTTGGTATAATCAGATAGCTATAAGAGGGAGTTTAGGAAAAGACTCCCTTGTATATTTCTGTTGACCAAGAATTGTTTGAGGCATGGAAGAGAATCTTGATAAGTTGTCTTGTTGCCTTGGGGAACAATTGGATTTTCTCGGATAAAATTTATGGGTTGTTGAGTCATCTTATAACACAAAAGGTAAGAATAATTTATTGTTTGTTGTTGTCATACGAAAAGAGAGACATAGTTATGCGTATGTATGTTAAACTGGCCATGTAGATAGCCTGAGGATGAGTGTAAGATCTCAAAAGATATGGAAGCTCAATGTCAAGCATGTCTATGGAACTTGTCATGAGAATGGCAGTAATATCCTTGGGAGAAGGATCTGGAAATTTGATTTTTCCCTGAAGGACATGGAAAGGGGTACAAGCAATGATCTTGTATGATGAATGTTGGGCTATGGTTTTATATGCTTGAGGACCTACGATTAATGCATTGTGAGGCCTCTTGACATAAATAATGATACTAATACCAATTAGGTATGAATGATATTAACGGTGCAAGTGATGAATGTGTACGATGTATGAATATATGCATACAAAAGGAACAATATGACTATCGTGATGAGTGGAATGTGAGGCAAGAATATCACTTGCCAAAGTTTAATGAATACCATGTATACATGGTTGACTCCATTCTGAAGAGTCATAAAATTTATGTTTTGAACGATATCTTGAGGGGAATGTGTTCCATTCCCTTAGGAAGGACTAATATAAATAGATGAAAGAGTAAAGAAGCAAGGATGCTCTGTTGTCATGAAAAAAGGCAACATGATTAGTCCGTTGAGGGCTGCATGAGAACAATTGTGAACCATCATAAGTTAAATGATTTATGATTGTGCATGTGGTTAAGTGCATCATGTACGTAAGTTAACAAAACAAGGAATAAGTGTGCACGAATAATCTAGATGCATAATAAAGATGCATGTTTATGTTCCTTATGGAATATTTGATAAACCAATGAACTAACTCAAGGTTAAGGCTATCACATATACTGAAGGATCTACAATAAGGAAGTTGGATGTTGAAGGATTTCCTTGTGGAGGAAATATGTGAAGATTATTTCAGGAGAACAGAGTCACAACCTTAATGACTGTTGAGAATTGAGTAGTGGGATGAAAACATATATATATCTATATATGTATAAGAATTATGTATTATATTCTAAAACAAAAGGTATGAGTGGCAAACTAACCCACAAGTGTAGACCATTCTGATAACCGAATGGTAATGTGCAACATGCATAGGGTCATGAATCATTATGAAAAAAAAGTTCTCTATTAAAGCATGTTGATGTATCCTAAGAGTTAGGGTGATCCTAACCAAGGACGCTCAAGGAAAAGAGTAGGAATATCACAATAAAAATTAGATTGCATAAGAAAAGAAGGAGAAAAGGAGGAACACTTTTCTCACCCTAAGAACTCTGGATTGTTTAATAGAGTCGTAGGCTTAAAGAAAAATTGTGGAAATGAGTACAAGAGGATAAAGGATAATAAGTAAGTAAGCAAGATTGAATGAATAGGCTTGGTTGAAACCATATTAAGAAAAGGAAGTGAGGCCTTGGAAAATAACCCAGTTGCAATGAAGGTTCTAGGCTGTGTAGATGGAGTTTGGAAAAGGGAAGAGACTTAAATCATTTCTTGTTGTATATTATGTTTTTCTCTAGGAAGAGAAATATGGTATGACGATGAAAGTAAATATTTTGACACCATAATGATGACGGTTGTATGAATATGGAAACAATTGAGAATTTCTTGTGTCACACTCATGGAAACATTAAGGATAATGTGATGAGGTTCATAAAGATATGTTAGGACATATATGAAAACTATTTTATTAATTTAAAATCTATTATAGTTGCATTTTTATTTTACATGGTGACTAATATATATATGATGGATGACATGTGTAGAAAATAATTGGATTTGTTGAGAAAGATAGTTTCCAATGGTGGAGAACCTCAAGCAAAGGATGAATATGAGAAGGTCATTGGAAAATGATTGTTAAAGGGTCTTTCAAAGTTTCCATAAATAACTATTGATGATGTAATATGAGAGAGGGTGGTGGCAACCAGGAAAAGTATAAAAATGTGCATACCTATGTGGAATAAGGAATGAAGGAATTTGGTAAGATTCACTTCTAAAATGATTTCATTATCCTAAAGATATGAAAATAATTGAGTTATTATTATATTTTATTTCTACCCAAGTGGGGTAATATTCAGGAAAGAAGAATCTGAACAATAGAGAGAGGAAGTCCATGCCAGCTAAATATGAGTTATGATCCTTGAAAGAAAATGAAAGAGTAAAAAGTACCATGGGTATAATGACCAATATGGGGAGATGGGTAATAAAGGTGTTCATAGTTATCACATTGCATGGAATTGCAGAGGAAATGCAAGTTTTCATAGAGGGAAGATAACATATTTTCCATTGAGGAAGGAGGGCCTGGCAATATTTTACTTACATTATATAGGTGTTAAATAAAAGAGAAAATTGGGTTTCCATGAGTGTTGGCACCCTGGTTAGTAATGAAGGAATAATGCTTAGATGCATTCAAGAGAAACATTTAGTTTCATGTGCATTGATTCATGATCGTGATCAACCTGTAGCAGGAAGCATAGTCCTGTTGTAAGAGTGAATGAGAAGGAATAATCCATATGGTTAAGAGGTTGGGTAAACTCCAACACACAATAGGAGAGTGCTTGTCACCAAGTGTGGAAGCTTGAAAATCAATGCAATGGTGCATTGGGTATGAATGTCATTATGAATATTGACACATTGATTAAAGTCATTTAATATTTGAATTGTATTTGGAAAATTTAGTATGTTGAAAGAATGCTTACATAAATAATAATATTTCCATTTTTATTTGTACCATTGAATAGACGAAAATGACTTGTACTATTAGTATGCATCGTTTGAAAATATAATGTGCATGGAAAGTAACAATTTGTTTATCTTAGGAATGTTGAAGTTGCAGGAGGAAAAATGGTATTGGATATAGCAATGTTGAAATCCCATAAGAAAGACCAATTTCCCATTGAGCTAAAATGTTAGGGAAAGGAAAGTCTCATACTTGTGACTATTGTTCCTATGTGGAACAAATATGAAAATAAATGGGGAATGTGGAAATATGTGGGTAACATATTTGCAAGGAAATTCTGAATTTGAAATTGATGATAATTTCTCATAATTTTTTATACCTATGATACATGTGAGATGAAAAATATATCTAGGGAGGACATATGAAGGTTTTCAATCCATAAAGCATGAAATATGATACTATTGATACATGAGAACCCTGTGGTAATCCAGGATCTCCCTAGAACATGTTTTTTTGTGGTAACACCAACCGAAGGGATGACTCGGCAGAGAAATTCTGAGGGACACCTCGACTGTAAGGCTCAATGAAGTCTCTATAAATATTATTTTGTGAGAAATCCTTGGAAAGGAAATATGGATCACCCAAAGAACTGTTTAGCAGAGAAGGAGATGCTCGATCCTAGGCCTAGAGGGTGAGTGACCGCAAGGAAGAGGAGACTTTGAAAATTCTCATACAATATTTATTTGAATCATGCACACAATCAGTATGTATAAGATAAACAATGGGCCAAGATAATAAAACAACCATGTGGATACCAATCGATGAACTTCACAGATGATTATTGTGCTAACTTATGCAATTTTGTTGAATTTTATGCAACAGTAAAATGTTTATGCATGAAAGATATGATTAATATACTTGTTGTCCATGATTATTGAATACAGGTGATGAATGCCAAGAGTCTGAAAAGGACTTGAACCAGAAAGAGGGTCAACACTTTTGAAGTAGTTGAATGAGAAATGCATGACCGGTGTTACCGAGAAATAACATCGAGGATAGTGTTCCTTTTTAAGGGGGACGGGATTGTGATACCCCTGTTTCCCCAAGCTTGTAATTAATCATTAATTATGATCACCATGTTATGGCATTGGAACAATGTAAATGTATTATTGATTGAATTTTCAATAATTGATGGTGGTGGTGAAGCCTTGAAGTATTGGCCATGATATCACTAGAGGCGAGAAATTGGAAAATTATGGAGATGGTTCATTATGGAAAATGACCCAAATTTCTCCTTGCTGAAATGATACGCCTCATCCTGAACCTAAGGAGAAATTGGTTAATAATAAAAGGACTGGTGGTTAAACCATCAACCACCCCCATGAATGGAAGCATGGTCTGGTTGAGGAGACAAAATGTTGTCAGCCCGAAGTACCACAGAGTCCTGCAGACCTAGGCTGAACTGAGTTTTCTTCTGGAAGAAGTAATAGGATAGGTCGATAACCTTCCCAAGAAAGAGAAAATGTGAGGGGGAATATGGACAAAGAGATATGAGATAATACACACGGGAAGAGAGATGGCTCGAGGCTCTCGAGCTGATAAGAGGAAATGAAAGATCAATAAGATGTTCTTGTTACTATAGAGAACAAGATAAAATATCTATGATAACTTACATAAGAGAAAAAACTGAGTAGGAGACTGGGAGCTTGATGTTGAGGAGGCATATGATAAACCTCACAGAGACCATGAATGAGAAGGAATCCCTCAAAAACTGTGAAAGTTTTCTAGTGATATCATGGCTTGGCACGGGGGCAGCCAGAGTGCTAAGAGTGAATGCATTTGAGCCCGTGGTTGGGTGGAAAGGTGCACACCCATAATTAGTTCATTGGCTCCAATCTGAAATAGATAAGTATTCTCATACCATGTATATTTGAAATTGAACTATAAATTAAAGTTAGAAATCCTATGAGTGTTTCAGGTATGTGCATTTTTTCTTGATGATTAGACTGCGTCCCTTTATCTTTTTCTGATCATGTATTTAAGTAAGAAAGGAGCTATATGGTTTGTACACATAAATGCTCAATTCTTGTAGTAGCTCAAGTTTAAGAAGATGAAATGTGAGTTCGTCGACCTTGGGTATAGTTTCCTGTATGCATGTCAACACTCCTAGTTGTTTTGAGTGTCCTGGGAGAAGGAGTCTGTTAAGCTCAGGAGAAAGAGAACAGAGTGCATTCCAATGCCTAAGTCTTTTAAAATTGATTAAGTTGAGGAAGGATGGCGAGATTTAAGTCTCGAAAGGGAAGGTCCTTTCATTTGGAAGACAAGTAGATGAGATCCATTCAGGAGGATCCAAGGTCTTTCATGACCGTTGGATTTGGAGAAGGAGTGCAGGTGTTAACTCCTCGACTCCTTCAGTCTTCGCAAGTTCAACGAATTCTGCATTCATTGTAAGGAAGATAGATCCTCCAAAGTCCTGAAGTACAAAGAGAATTGGGACCATCCATTGAAAGGGATATGTGTCACTAGATCCCACAGTTCGGTGAGTGCCACTTCGACATATTTGAGTCATTTTGTTAACGGGAAGAGGAACTCCTGAAGGGCCAAAGTATGAAGTCTCTAATCCATGACAATAGTATATCTGTGGGTCTACGTGGATAGATCCTGACCTTCATATTTCGACTATGGTCAACTTGATGTTGACCAACTCTCGGAGTCATGAGGAGTTTTCATAGAAAAACTCACAATTGTTGAATTCCTGAAGTAACGAGATCCATACATATATGGATCTATGTGGTCGGATCTTGACTGTGAGGTTTGTGGGATGTTAGAAGGATATTAGTCTAGACAGACTTGGCCTAGTGACATCATCCAGGGTGACATGGACCCATGACCAATGTGCCAAGTTTCACATGGATTCAAGTGTTTTGAAAACATTATAGGTCCATTAACAAATGACTTGTGTCAACCATTGAAGGGGCCATGTGTCCTCTCTTCCTTGCCACACGTCATCTATGGAAATTACCCATTTGGTCGATGTGACAGGAGATCTCGTAGTCCGGAGACTCAGCACTGCAAAGGAACTTAGCCAATAGCCATCAAAATGTGAAGACTCCTGAAGTTGTGAACGTCGAAGTAAACATCAACCATTGATAGGTAGGGGATGCCTAGTGTCAGATCCTTTAGTCTAGAGAGTTGGATTTTCGGGGGATTTGAGTGTTGTGTATCGATAAGCTGTGAGGTCATGAATTAATGAGATTCATCGATATGAAGGATCTTTGGGACCAATCGTGATTGTTGGATCTACCCCATGGTTAGTTTAACTTTGAACTAGTCCCGATGTAAGGAGAGGATTACACCATGAAACCCTTGAACACCGAAGTTGAAAAGCGATGGAGGCCATAGATCTCGAGGTCTACATGGATGCATATTGATCGTGAGATTAGAGGCTTTGGAAGGATGTCATCCTGAGGTGACGTGACATACTGATGTCGACCAGGGTGATGTGGACCAAGGATTAGCATGCCACAGGTCACCAAGATATGGACATTTTTCATACCTCTTATACCTATTACAGTATGACATGTGTCACCCCTAAGGAGGGAGCCTGTCACCTTTGGACCTCACCATGTGTCACCCTCTAGTTCGTGCCCACCTAGCCAATGTGGTTGGTGATGCGACTTGGACTTCGAGAGTTTGGAGGATTTGGGGTGTAGTATAGTGGAGGGACATTCAACGTCGATCTATGAACGTCGAAAAATGAATGTCCAATGTTTATCATTGAATGTCAAACATCGACATTCCACGTAGAAAATCAAACATCGATCGTCGAATGGCCAAGGCCACATGGAGAGATTTCAGGACCTCAGGGAGTATGCGTGTGATAAGAAGATGAGCGTTTAGAGCTGAACGTCGAAGGCCCAAAATTGATAATATGAGACAACTTTAGGACGCCATATCTTGCAAACCATAGGTTCGATCAGAGACTGGTAATAGTCGTCAAAAATATATGGGCCAATATAAGAGGATGAAGACCTCGAAGGGATGATTTGACATGATTAGAGTAAGTAAAATTTTGATTCCCCATCCCTATAAAGGTTATTTAGGGTTCAGGTGTGTTACACAAGTGAGACAAGTTCTATGTTCTCAAAGGTGAAAGATTGCATCTTATCGGAGAGATTTGCACCTCCAAAGTTGTAGGACATTTTGGTGTTAGGAAGAAAGTCGATAACTTAAAAGTGTTTGTGTATTTGCCTTTAATGTAAGAGGATGTAGCATAATATATTAGAGGATATATTGTACCAACAAGCCTAGTAATAGAAATAAAGGTATATGGCATCCCTTTCCTATACCCACTTGACCTTGGTAAATCATTTCCATGGATTTTGTGGGAGGTTTACCAACAACTACGGAGGGACATGACTATATTTTTGCGGTAGTTTACAGATTGAATAGGATGTGCATTATTATGCCTTGTAAGAATCCAATCAGAGGACATGAGGTATCAAACATGTTCTTTGAAGAAATATGGTTGAACTTTGGGATAACAAGGAGCATCATATCAGAAAAAGATACAATATTTATCAATGCGTTTTGGGATACACTTTGGGAGAAGATGCACATGATTTTGAGGAGATATTCAACACTTAATCCACAGACAGATGATAAAACAAAAGTAGTCAAAAGGACTTTGGTGCAAATTTTGAGTGGTCACAATCAGAGGCATACAAATACTTAGGATGAAAATATGATCTATATTGATCACTCTTGTAACAAAGTGGTCCACATTTCTACTAGTGAGTCCCCTTTTAAAACTTGTTTTGCGTATATGCGACCTTCACCCTTGGATGTTGATATGGAAAACAAGGAGGAGTAAGGGAAGACACCATAGGAAAATCATTAAAAGCATATAATTTTATTGAAAATATTAGGTGGATCCATTTTCAAGTATATGAGACACTACAAAAGTCATAGGAAAGGTACAAGGCATGACATAATTAGCACAAAACATAAGAATTGTTCTAACTTGAAGAGATATTTTGGTTACAACTGAAGAAGGAAAGACTACAAGGTCATTGTAAGAAGGTCAATACTCTATAGTATGGTTCTTTTGAGGTATTGAAGAAGGTGGAAGATAATTCTTATAGAGTCATTCTATCTCAATACATGCACATTTACTCAGTAGTGAATGTGGAGAATTTGAAACTATATTTTCCTTCCATATTGGATGAGGAGGAGGAGTACGTCTTACCTAGTATAGAGCACTTAGTAGTAGATTCTCTGGAATACTTGGAAGAGGAATTTTTTTTTCAAAAGTGGTATAGAGCTACAATATAGGGGAATCATTAACATTGGCAGATTGGGTCAAAAGGAAAACTTCCAAGAAAGGAAAAGTGGTACTCCAAGGAGAACGTAGAGGAAAAATTTCCTCACCTCATTTAGTAAATATTTTCGGGAGAAAACACCTCGCTAAATGTGGATGTGTGATCTAGATTGGATCATTATACAATTTTCTATACATCTTTGTACTTTCTAGGTGGAACACATTGGAGGAATAATATTGCAGAGCCATTTTAGTGGTAGGCCCCAATTTGGAAAATTGAGTCCAAAAATTCATTCAAAATCTTCTACATACATTTTGATCCATCAAACAATATTTTTTTTTCCAAACCTACCTTGGAAGAACATGCCATATTATACACATTGAGACCTTTCTAATGGTTCGAAAATTACCTTAATTAGAGTTCGTATATGAAATTTAGGTCTTACACAAATTTACCTACCGTGTTTACCACCATGGTACGAGTGGATGCCACATCATCCCCTATTACTCACAACTTTTGGGGCTAGCCACATACAAAATATATAGAATATTATAGAAGGACCAAACATTATAACTAATTGAGGGTTTAGGGAGTCAAAACCCTAATTCTATATGGCTATGAGGTTTTGTTAAATACTAGAATGCTAGAATGAGAAAAAGTTCCATTTTTTTTTAGTGTACTTGTTCCATATTTGAGCAAAGCATCCAAGGAATGGTATTTTTATAGAATATCATAGGAGGTAATAGATTATGTAGTAGTTCGTTGAAGCCAAAATGTCAAAGGAAACTCCATAGTGAGTGCCTCTTTCTTTGTACATGCTTTCCATAACTAAAGATAAGAGAGAAGATCATAGTCCTCACCTTCTAGCTAGGTTTTCTCCCATATTCGGTTTTCCAAGATACATCTTGTGCTCAGTTGTGTGGATGGTTTGTATTTTTTTGTCTGTTATTCCATTTTCATATTCAGTTAATTTCATAAATTCAAGCAAAGATAGTAATTAACTAATCTAATATCTAAGGAATCAAACTACAAAAATATAAGATTTAAGAATAGTTTAAGATTTGTTTTGATGAACTATTCGAGTGGAATATACATGGTATTTTACAGATCATTCAAAGAGTTGATTCAATTTTGTTATGTGTGTGTGTGTGTGTGTGTGTGTGTGCAGAGAGAGAGAGAGAGAGAGAGAGAGAGAGAGAGAGAGAATGATTATCTCACATTGAATTTATTATTATATGTTTCTAGTTTTATATAACATCTTATGTTGGGTTGACATATGATTACATTAGCATTACAATGGATATAATGAACATTACAATGGTATGGACATTATAAACTCCTCAATAGTGGGCTATAGAATTCACCTTTCTTATCTCGCTGCAATGAAGTTCCATGGGAATTATGGTAATTATAGGGATTGAGTTTTTATTTGAAAAGCACCCATTTAGTTGTGTCCAATGATTAAAGGATTCATCCTCTCAATATGAGTAGAAAATTGAGATAACTTTGAATTAGAGACTCTTAGTGTTGGATATAGATTACAACAAGGGTGCACAAATTATTAATGTAATGGTTGTGTGTTGGATCTAGACAAAATGATGATGAGAACATGAAACTCTATCTCTACTCTAATTATATTATTTTCAAGATTGCATTATTCATGAAATAAAATAGACAAAAGCATGAAAATAGACAATAGGTGAATTGGAAACCTACTAAGAATACATAATATTTTCATTACCAATTGGAGGTCAAATACACACTTGTGGAATAATAAAGTTTTAGAGGATATGAGAAAATTAAGATACTAAAAGGAGGTGATGAACCTTAATCTAGGAAATCAAAAGTATCGCTTTGTTTTAACTAGTATAAAAAATAAAATCAACATTCTAGAAAAACAACAAACTCTCACAAGCTCCATAGTGAAATAGGGCATTAGACAATTCGTGAAACACTACGGGTGGAAAGAATTTGTTATTTTTGTGACATTGAGAGTGTTGAAGATGAAAAGAAATTTATCTTAGAATGTCATACTTAGCACACATTATGTCTTAATTTTAAAATATTTGTTATAATATCAACCTTTCTAACCTTTTAACTCACCAAAACTATGGTGATTTAAGAATTCTTCTCTTAAATTTTTTTAGGACAAAAAAAAATTCTAAGAAAAAAAAAATCCTCATCATTTTTTTAAAGCTTAACATACTAATGTGAGACATTAATAACCACCACCATCATTATTTCTTTCACACTATGAAACAATACATTGATTAGAAATTTTAATTAAATATATTTGTAAAAACTAACAAAAATAAAACACTTCTTTTAAATTCTATTAATGTAGATGCAGGGAGAAATCTCATTCTTTAACACCCTCAAGTTATGCACATTCTACCAACTAAACATAAGTTCTACACCTCCATATAACATCACTCAATGTAGAGCAACTTTATAACTCTAAAAACTTTATAATACACTTAAGTATATTTATCCTCTTGGAGAGAGTATATTTATTGCTTGTCTTTCTTTCATTGAAATTGTTATTAACTTAAAAGTATTTAGTTAATTTTAACATAAATTTATAACAAATTAACATTTTTTTATTAATAAAAATATATATATTTATATTTATGATGGAATAGAATTTGTTTTCTTTTATTATAATAATAATTATTAAATTTAAAATATTTTATTAATTATATATATAATTTTTAATGTTAAAGTTTTTATTAATAAAATAATTATAATTGATGATAAATTTATGTTATATATATAAATAACATAAATCTATAATCAATTATAATTATTTTATTAATAAAAGCTTTAACAGTAAAATTTGATGATCAAAATTTTGAAACATTATAACCTTATCAGGTCACTCAAAAAAATTACTCGTTCTTTCGATGCATGCTTACGCAATCCCTAAACACTAAATAGTGCTCTTGTTCCTTGCCTTTCATGGATATAGTAAGACTTTCTCCGACCTCCGAAGAAATCCAAGCTCTCGTACATCTCTTTTGCCAAACTTTATATGAAATTAATATTGGAAAATGTGACCCTATCACTGAATATTTTGCCCAACTTTATAAGAAATCAACATTGCAAATTGCAACCCTTTCACTATATATTCACAAAATCGGAACACCGCCGTGTCATAATGACTATGGTATTGGGAAATCCACTTTCGTATTGGAAAACCCACTTATGATTAGGCCTCTGACCCTTCATCTAACCATACAATGAGGGTCCTCCCCAATCAAGTGGACCTGGATGGGAGTCACAGTCACTTGACAAATTGGGGATGATTGATTCCTCTCTCATTTAGCATGCCAAATAAACTTTGATGCCCACATGAGCAGACACCGGAGAACATGAATGCAAAACAACATAAGCCAATTGATAAATTCCTTTGAAACGAAACGATAAGACTGAAAATGATCAGAGCAGATGAATGTGGAGATGATGATGTTCTTTGTACTCTCGGGAGTAAATTATGACCTTTCTGTCACACAAGACAAACGAAAGAACGAGAGAAGAAATTAATATGTCAAGGGAGATTCTGTACAAATATTTTGAAAGACGAAGCGCATGATGACTGCACACAGCGAGAGGATCCATGGCGTCCACTCCTTTTCACGATAAGAGAGAAAATCTGAAATCAGCTTTGCCAAAGGCAACAAATACCGAATGATGGCCCCTCGTGATCACTGACTGCTCCATCATCATTTCAACCACCAGACAGACTGCAACCACTTGAACAAGAAGATCAAGAGCCAAATGATCTCGATTGCAATATTTGTCCAAATTGATAACCTATATTCATTATTTCTGAACTAGAACTCAATCTGTACTCATCGACTGCTCGAAAAATTCTGTTTCACACACTCTTGTAGAACTCTCTGTCGCTTCTATCACATTACAGTCTGCCAGACATACATCTTCTCATCAATCCTGCAAGTACCCAATATCCTTATGTTTTCCTCTCCTCTCCTTTCCATACAAAGTTTAGGTTTAGGTTTAGATTCACTACATGAATCTAAACGCACATTGCAAACGTCGTTCAAATGGACAAGGGATACTATTAATCTCTTTGCGCTGATCGTTCCTGGCATCCTCCAATCGAAGAACACGCAGTTACTCTAAGAGCAAATATGCCGGAGAGTTATCGTCAGATAAATCCTTTTTTTTCCACAGAGTATATGCAAGGATCTTTCCTAATTAGGCCTAGGAGCTAGTTCATCCAAGTTCATTCAAAGGATTCCTTTTAGGAGACCTTTGATCATGAAAGAAACAGTGGCCCTGAGGGTAGTGATAATTCTGATTATCCTGCTTTCTCAAATAGGGTTTTTCAAGATCAAACCCTGCTGATCAACTCGACAGAATATAATAACTCAACGTGGCTTGATCTCAAGAACTCTTCGCCTGGCTGCTGATCGAGTTGGGTTTCGCGGTAAGGATTTCGTACTGACTACGTAAGTACATTGCCAGACAAATTGTTGAGATAATACGATGATCAAAGCTGCCATTCTTGTTCGGCAAATTCTAAAATATTCTGGTGGTTTACGGTAAGATTGGCTTAATGGTATTGAGGCAATAATAATACCACATGTCAGAAAGGTCCTCCAGCAGGCCCATCATGAAGTTCGGATTCGTTGATACTGGGCTGACTTAAGTTTGAGGGCCCTCTTATTTTTATGTTTCATATAATGGGGGGCTGTCCAGTGGGTTAGATAATACTTCATTTCATTGTACCATTGATCAGAATTCAGGGGAACGAAGCAGACTTCTCTTTCGAATAAGCGATGATATTGATATAGCTCGTCCTCGTGTGTTTCATTGTTTATTGAATTTGAAGTCATGCTCTTGTAAGGCTGTTATCCAGTTAGCTCTTTTCTCTCCCAAATCCTTTAGTAAGGTTGTTCTCTAATTAGTTTTTTTACCTATATTTTCCCCCAAATCCTTTTGTAAGGTTGTTCTTTAATTAGTTTTTTTACCTATTTTCTCCCCCAAATCCTTTTGTAATGTTGTTATCCAGTTAGTTTTTTTAATTACAACAGGATAGGGTACAATTACCTTGGTCTTTTAGTTGATTGGTAAGGTCTGGAATGCTTTATATCTTTAAACACAACAAAGGACGGTTTATGTACTTAGGGGTAGTCCAATTCTACTCCTTGTAATCTTGAACTAGGTGACTAGAAATTCATCTCCTTCTTGGTCTTTCTCGTTAGAACACATGCAAATGCGACGTCTGAGGTAAATGGGTAGACTATACACCCTCGTCTGAAATCTAGGCTTAACAATGCACGAGCATGTACTATTTCTGCTTTGATTCTATCAAAAGACTCATTTTTCTAGACACCTATTTAAACTCTGCATTATTTTTATCATATCTTAGAAAGGTTTCACTTTTCTAGGAAGCTTGGGACAAATCTCCTCATAAAATTAATCTTCTCGAGAAGTGCATAATTTTTTTGTTAAGAGGGGAGTAATTTTAGCAATTGCTTTAGTGCTTTCAGGTTCAATTATCATACTATGTTTGGAAACAATGAACCCCCAAAGTTTTCCATTATCAATTGCGAAAATAGATTTTTTGGGATTCAAAGATATATTGTACTTCCTACATCTATTGAATACTCTTCTCAAATAGGCTATATGATATTTTTTTTTGTCTTTATAGAAAAGACTGAGGTAATGCAAATAATCCACAACACAATCTTTGATGAGACCTATAAAAGCAATGTCCATTTCTCTTTGGAAGGTTGCCACAATGTTGATCTTGATGAAAGACATTTTTTTTGTATGCATGTGTTTCCCATTTAATCCTAAAAACAGTTTTGAGTTGGTTGTCATGGACAATATGAATTTGGTTGTAACCAAAAAAAAACCATCCAACAATGAGAGAATTTTGGAACAAGATACATGTTGTAATATTTACTCCATAGGAGGCACTCAATGGCTGTCTTTCTTTGAAGCTTTATTGACATTTCTAAAATGAAAACAGAGTCTGATGTTTCTATTTTTCTTCGTTACATGTACAATATTCAAGATCCATTGTGTGTGCATGACTAGAAAAGTTATTATTGTGGCTAACAACTTATTAAGCTTCGCCTTTACCTATGGTTCCAAGCTCGAATGATTTTTCCTACTCAAAAGGCTTGGTTTGTAGTTTCATAGGGATAACATGTTGAATGATCTTTATGTCGTATGTCCTGATATCATCATATGTCCACTAGAATATGTCTTTGTATTCTTTAAACACCTTAATGAATGCATGTCTTTCTTCAACAGAACATTTATTTGCCAAATTGATGGTCTAGGGAGTTTTCGGAAATCCCAAATTTATCACTTCAAATTGCATGGATGAGTTGTTGGTATTACAATTTATCACTTTTTTAAACTTGTCTTGAAGGTTATAGATATTTTCGATTCCTATCACACTTTTAAGGATGTTGTTTATTTGCCTTGGTTTTTTTCTCTATTGATTCATTGATTGAACATGGAACATCTACATTGAGTTCTATATCATTTTGATGTTCCTCTATAATCGAATCTTTGAAGGTGCTCACACATAATGCATTAGGTAATAAGTTCTCAGAAGGATTAAGTCTAGAAGCTACATTGGCTAATAAATCAACATCAGAATTTAAAAAGCGAGGAACATGACTAATATTAAATGCATCAAATGAATTAATCATTTCTTATACCTCACGTTGGTAATGTTTAAGGTGACTAGAGAGAGAATATATGTTGTTTCGTACCTACCTTATGACAATATCAGAGTCAGCAAATACCTTTATCTTCTTTGATTTCAAGTCAATTGTTTTCTTTAATCCATGCAACAAGGCTTCATATTCAACAATATTATCTTTCCACTCGAATTCCATCCTTGATGCTACCATGACTTTCTTACCAGTAGCGTCTTTTAGTATGCAGGCAAGAACTGCACCTTCAAGAGATTTTGACCCGTAAAAATAAAAAATACAAATATTCGGGTCTCTTTTAAGATTATATATGGACTTGGGATTTTATTTTGTTTCAATATTAGTGTTGTTAGTACATTGAGTAGAAACTTCTAACTTATATCTACACGGTATGTTATACTATACAATGTCACAAGTATTTACATATACTATATTGCATTGGAGATCAACAATTTATGTGCAATGAAGGATTTCATATTGTGTGTTTGATTCTGCATACGGTGAGGTTTCATAACAGTAGTTTCCAAAGAATGAATCACATGAATAGTTACCAAAAACAGGATGATTAAAAACATTGCAGTCTTGTTTGGGTCATTTAGATCTGTCACCACATGTTTAATGTATCCTTCTCTATCAAACATGATTTGATTTGTATTTTCATTATAGGGTATCCAAAGGTGTGACTAGTCTATGGAAAAATACTCTTTAAGTGTACCAAACGAGTTTCTCCTCAAGAGAATTCCATAGATGTGAGGTATATCCACAACTATGATGTTAATAGTTTTTTAGTTGAATATGGCCTATAGGAACTTCTTGACATGATCCTTAGCTGAATATTATCTCTTTGGATCAAAATTGGGGAGAAATATTTCCAAGAGCTTAGGAAGGTCATGCAGTACTTTCGGTATGGAGACAACATTTGGGAGTAGCTATGGTTCATATGGTTGGGGGTTAGGGTTGTTTCCAGTCATCACTTGAGGATTATATAGAATCAGTTCTATATGACCTTCTCCGTCATACTCACTTTGAGATTTTTACTCCACTTCAATTTTTTATTTGGACTCACTTCCGGGTGTGCAAGGTGGAGATTTTGGTCGCGAGGGAGGAATACCACCACCATTAAACAATAGGAAATGATCGATCTTGAATTTAGAGGATACCGTGAATTCATTGAGAGTTGAAGATATATAATACTTTGGAGTTCCAACGTTTTTGTTTTCTTGGTAAGTGAACGAGTGAGAAAAGAATCGGTCTTCACTTCACAGGTTCTCCTGAATCTAAGGTAAGGAATAGGCAATGGGGAGCTATTCGGTCTGCCTAGTCCATTGTCTAGTTAGAACACACTCCATGCGTTCATAGAGCTATCTGAAAATGGTGTCAATATCTCGAATGGTTAAGATACGAGGTTGTGGTGAAGAAACGATAGGTTTAGAATGGAACTGAATACATGAGAAGTATTTTGAGTGGCCATGTTCATGGAATATGATGGGGGGTGTGAAGTGTGCTCAAGGTGAGGTTGATGAGAATCACTAGGCTGATTTTTTCTAACAAGCATGATAGAACAAGTAGGGATTTAAGCTTTCTTTGCAGCCATTCAGTTTGATGGCTCTCATTCTAGCACCATTTCTGTTGACGGGCTTAAAATACCAGTTCAAGAAGTTAAGTTAAGAGAGAACGGTGGATGAAAGGTCCCAATTACACCTACTCTCATTTGGAATAGTGTTTTCGACCAAAATATTGGCGTGGTTGTTACTATTAAAACTATCTAAATATGAATATGAAAACACAATGTTTTGAGAGGAATTAAAACTCTAAAGAACTAATATAGACTAATATGATAATCTATTGTTCTAAGATGCATTCCTAATTTATTATATCCTATCGGGATGAGGAACGAACTATAAAAATAAGTGCACTTAAAAATAATATTACTTCCAAATAATTAATTCATAGAAGCAAGAAATATAAATCTTAACAATATAATGAGTAAGGTATAAATAATTGATTCACCAACTTATTATATTGTGAGCACTTAGAATTAAAATAATAGAAACAATGGACATATATGAATTAGTCTAGAAGTAGTTCATTTAACTAAAATCCATACATCCACATAAATAAATATGCATAAACAAAATAGTTTCATTCATACACTTTTATACCAAAATATTAAAATTGTCTCTTGTTCAAATTCACATACAGTAGTAGTATTGTCCTAATACAATATGAGTCCAAAAACCCTTTCTCATTTACAATCATGCCTTTTATAACTATTCAATGGTTGTTTACATTCTCGAGATTCAGTGACAAGTAAAAAGTTGTTTACAAAAGGAGACTCTTTGCATTCCTACCCTCATTAGGATTACAAAATATAAAATATGAGATAGGTGGAGAATTTATGAAAATTGGGATCATCATGGGTTCTTCGAAATATGCATCCGGTCCTGATATAGAATGAATACTTGTCTACGATTTTCTTTAATTTATCTGACTACATCTTTTCAATATCCAATTCTCAATAAAAAACCTTGGTAGAAATCTCTCGCTTCAGTTCTTGTGTTGTGCATTTAACAAAATCATAGGTCATAGTGATGAGCCTAACATGTTTGAACAAATTATATTCCAAGGATTATTTATTTACTTCATTTAAATGTTTAATATTCAATGTGTTAATTTATGTGTACTCCTCCACCTCAATAATATTAATTTTGGCACGTGTTGCTTCATTAATGGGGAGCATCAACGACATCTTGAATTTTTCATGGAGATCATCCAAACTAGTCCATACCCATTTTCCTTCTTTAGATGTTGTCTTTTGAACAACTTAGATATATTCTAACAGAGTCTTCCATGTATCAAAGAATACTTGGTTTTTTATCCTTTATTTTCTAGAATAACATGACAATGTCATTGTTGGATTTTTGTATACTCCTTGCCACTCAACAATCTTGTCGAATACATCATTTATCCCTGATTTTAGCTATTTTTTCTTCAAGTCTCAATTGGCCATCCCCATAGGTCTGCATATTGTTGAGGAAAATGTATGAAGAACCTTACTCAATCATTTTCATATCTTTCCACGATAAGGAAATATAGTTGGGAATGTTACCTGGAGTTTATATCCTTTAATCCAAAACAATCTCTTAATCCACAAGTAATATATACTAGGGACTAAGGTTACTTTTATATGTTATATGTAAATGTGCAAAAGAAAGAAAACAAAGATATACATAAGTATGTATAGGAAAAGAGATGAGAATAAAAATAAAATAAAAATAATATCATTAAGATACACATGTGAAACTGAAATTAGGAATCTTATTTTTATATTAACTTGATTATGAGATACAAAGCAGAACTCTCTGTACAAACTCTCTATACAAACCCCTGCGAGGGTGGGACCAAAGTCAAACTTAGAAGTCTCTGATGAGCACCATACAAAATGATTCTGACAACAAAATAAAACTGAATCTAAATATCTGGATCATCTTGCCAAAAAAAAATTTCACTTGACCTCTACAAACTATTCTTCATTAGTCATGAAATATAATCCATAAACAAACAAGAACATACAAACTCGTAAAGATAGATCATACACCTTTAGAAATAAGTTGCTGAAAAATATGATTCAGTTTTGAATCGTGTTGCCTTCAATAAGACCATGTTGTCATCAAGATGGTTTAGCTTTCTAGTAAACTCAGAATGAATGAAGAAAATAATTATCTCACAAGTATAGAGTAGACCTTATATCAGAAGTTCCCCTTATGTTCTCTCCTCCATTGTCTCTTCTTTTTATTGATATTTTATTCTTTCTCAATAAGTTATGGTAGTTAAACTATCTTTCGTTTGTTAAGCTTAATTATCTTAACTAATTAGTTGAGACAAATAAACAATAATATATAAATAAGCGTCTATTTAAATAATAACTAAATAAGTGGGACCCCTTTTCACTCCAATTTTCATTTCTTTAATGATAATCAAAACATGAAATATAATACCACAAAAATTTAACTCAAATATCTGCCTTGTAACGCTCACCCTCATATTAATAGTCAAATACTTTAATATTAAAAAAAACATGACTATATCCAAAAATAGAATCATATCCATGCTATCCAGAACAAATATGTCTAAATGTGTATTTGTTGTTCAAACATTCTCTCATAAAAAATCTCCCCCAAATAAAATATCATTAACATCATTTAAAAACAATATTTTCTATCATAGGTGGTGTGCCTCTTTTCATTGTTGCTCTTTTTTTATCTCTCTCTTGTCTTTCCTTCGGTAGAAACTTCAGGTTGATTGGAACCCCGAGGATGGATTTTTATGATGACATGGGAGAAATTAACCTTGAGGTAGACATGAGAGGAAACTCATTCATAGGAATTTTTGTAAGATTTAGGGGAATTGGCCACTTTTTTCTCTTTATCAATATCTGGTTCGAGTATGGTATTTTTTAACCTTTTTCTTGCATGTGAAGATTGGGATGGTGAAGAAATGTGATCATCTTGGGAATTTCGATAAAATGGTGGTGGAGGAGGAGGAAATGAAAATGATATTGTAGGCCATCCATTATGATGTGCAACAGGTTGATGGATGATCTCTTTCCAACCATCATTGGTAGGTGGTTTTAGAGGCATAGAAACATGAGGGGGGACATGAATACTAAAGAAATTTTGGTGTGGCTCAAAAGGAGGCTTCTCAAGCCTTGGTTGCGTAATTCCTTGGCTTACTAGATTAAAAACTGAGCTTGGAAAAAATGATTTAGTTCTTGAGGATCAACGTAAAACTGTATTGAGAATCGTGGCCTTCTATGGCCTCTTTGCCAATTGTTTCCTCTACCTATGTTTATACCTCTTCCATTGATGCCCCTGCTAAGGAAACTCATCCTGAAGCAATATTTCAATCAGAATATGAAAACTTTTAACAATACATTCACTAATACTCTACCTAAATAAAATCAAGATGTTGGCTCTATCATTCACATCAAAAGCATATACAATCCATCCATTAACACAACTTCACCAAATCTTATTTAATAATTAACTCTAATTGAACATGGAATGATACAGTCATCAGGATATCATGGGGTTTATAGTGAATGGAAAATGGTAGCATGGACAAGAATCAACAATGAATATTGTTCAAGCAACACAGAGTTCTTTTATTTCGAAAACAATATCTCCATGTCACAATTTCCAACTCAAAATCATTATCCAATCTTCTTTGATCTTTTTAATTTAAAAATGATATTCAATATAACATAATAGGGGATGGATAAATTTTACCGTGAAGGTGGCCGATGTATAATGAACGTAAAATGAAACAATGAACAAGAATAAGAGTGATTACTATTCTTTTACAAGAAATAACATTTATAAACTTTAAAATCAATATTGCCAATATCTACAAAATCATTTGAATATCCATTTTTTGTCATGCACATTTATTTCCAAAGATTCCACCAAATTTTGTTTGTGTCATAGCACTGTTTGTGTCATAATCATACAAAATGTTCCAAACATCATGAGAGGAAGAGAAACATAGATCTATCATCTTCCTATTATATAACACTTACATCACAACCTCCAATAATAGTTGCAAACAAATCGGGTTCGAAAACCCATGTAATTATGGTAGGCATTGTTTCCATAGCATTCCTACTAAACTAAAAGTAGACCCAATCACCTCATAGGTAAATAACAAATGAGCCATGATTTTTTGGGTGACATCAATCTTTTTTATTGTTGTGTCGAACAGTTAAACAACACTCTAAAACTGAGTTTATATTATTTACTTTCCCACATTATTGGATGAGAAAACAAGGTTTGGGATGGACAAATAGGCACAGGGCTCATGCTATGGCTGCAAGAGAAGCCAAAATATTTTCTTCCTAGAGTGACTATAAGATAATACACAGGGCTCCATCACCTTTTAAACGAGTGGAAGCGTGGCCTTGAGGATGCATATATGCATAGGGTTTGAAACGTGAGGTGTTGACAGATAAAAACCCGACTCTTTTCCATTAGAATGACAATAATATAAAACAAAGAGGCCACCCACAACATCTAGGCCATGGTAAAATAATATTGCACATCCTCCAGGGTAAGGGTGCTACACAATAGTCACAAGAACCAAATCTATATTTTCTTTTACAGAGGAAACCCTAAAAAATAATCATATGAAATGAGCGAAACTAAATCACCTTCAGCCACAATTATTTTCCAATTTCCATTTAATAGTAATATCACCTTTTCTCAAGGCACATACAATCATATATTTCAAACCAAATAAAATGTCGAACATTATTGATAGTTTGAAAAATTTAAATGCCACCACAAAGAAAACCAAACCAAAATTTGAGTTACATGGCCAAAATTCCCATATTAAATTCATTAAAAACTTTAGAAAACAAACAAATTCCACATGCAAACTATAAGAGCCAACATAATAATTTAATCTACAGAAAAGATGACCATCATGATTAGAGAGATAAGAGCCAACATACTTGTGAGAAGAATGACAGAAAGCTTAAGATCAAAACTGTTTTTCTGCCAAAGGCCGAGCACAATTGAGGTGCTTCTAACCAGAGTAGAAAAATGAATGTGAAGAGAAAGTGAGGGTGATAGCTTCAAGGTAGGGTAAGAACGATGTGCAGTAAATTCATGTCGCTTCTCTTATTTTCTCATTTAATTCCATCAACCACATCCAAAATAGTGCACTTCCAACTTCCAAAAACCTTGTTCCAATCATAGGATGTCACTATCGTATATCTAATATGCATAGAACATAACATACCATTTCCAAATTCAAAGTTGAATCGACTTCTAATATGAACTCCATAACAATAATATTCCCATTAACACTTAGCCTCGAAATAATATAACCTACATTCCTCGCTAGTTGGGTATCATATTCAACACAATTGTTATTTTCCCATGCATGCAAATATACCATGAGTAGCATATGGATTATATTTGAAACAATATATCAAAACCTAAGGGTAGCAAGAGTGGAATAATATGTTTGATACAATAAACATTTCCTTTATTTTGAAATCAAATTGATAGCACCCTTAAGATCCATTCATTTCACATGGAAACACATTAGGATTTGCACTATTATTCTCAAGATGTGCATATTTTCATAAGGTAATAATCAGAGTAAATACGAAGAGCACTTTCTATCATTTTTTTTATCAAGGGGTCCTACCTATATAGTATTATTTAAAATATATATAAGTAATAATGAATTATAACCCATTTGCAGGAAGGAACTTTATGTTGTGATTTTTTTAGGCATCAACAAATATCTTTTAGAAGGAATCAACATTATTTCTACTCAGATCTAATATTTTCACTCGGTTTTGTTTCCTCTGCTTTGATGACTTCTAAAGCCAGAGTCTTTTCCCATATTTCTTCCAGAATCTCTTCAAGCTTTTCCTTGGCCTATTCCAATCCCTTGATCTGATAGTTGTGTTTTTCAACAATCCATTTGGTTTCATCTATCTTAGTTTGAAAATAAGATATCTCCTTTGAATGTTCCCTCTTGATCTGTTCTATTTCTTCTCAAATCTTTTCCTTTGTAGATTCTATGTCTTTCAAATGGATGTCTCATTCCAAATGTTTTTTTTATTAAATTTAGTATTCATTTCATGCTTTTGGGTTTGCAATGATCTGTTGAGTTCTTCTTTCTTTAGATTGTCAACAACCCTCATGGTTCTTTCAAATTATGATGTAAGCTCATCCCTTACAACTTGTACATTATTCTCAATTTATTCCTTATGTATTTTTTCCTTTTTCTCAATATCTTTTAGGAATCCCACAGAGATATCATTCTTCTGTGTTTTTAACTCTATCTCTAGCTTAGCTATTTTGGTTTGCGATACACTTAAGGAAGTGTTAACATCAAGGATAGATGAATAATTCAACCTGCAAATGAATGGAGATAGGAAGATTCTTGTATAACATTATCTTCTCGGTCAGGCCCAACTTTCCATTCAACAACTTTTCCTGTAGATGAGTTGCGCTCAAAAGACTCTACTCTTTTCCTTTTCTTCAACCTTTTTTCAATTCTCTTAATCTTGTCATAGTAATAATAGTATCCAATGTCCATTATAGTAACTTCAAAGATCAAAATTTTAGAAGAAAAGGTCAAATTACCTGGGATGGAAGTAAGAGGGGTGTATTCTTGAGGTGAAATATTCACTATGCCCAAATTCAGAGTTGATGGGATGCCTTGGGTCTCGCTCAATTCTTTTTTCTTCTGTCGTTCCAACTGTTCACATACTAATATTTAAGATGTTTCTTCAGTTGTTGCTATTTCATTCTGTTTCCCTAGGCCTCATCTTCTTCAACAATTTTTTTTGGTTTTGATTCAACCACGACTCTTTTACTTTCTCTTTTCAGTGCCTCAACCTCTTCAACTACACTTTTAGCTTCTTCCTCAACTTGTTTAGTTTGATAATCCTCATAAAATTTCAGTCTCTTTTTCTCCAATGCCTCAACTTTTTGACCTTTTCTTTCTCTTTAGTGATTAATTTAGTTTGATCCTCTTGCAAAAACTTTTGAAGTTGGTCTAGATGAAACTTATTCATTCCTTCTTGCTTAGATTGCAGTTCTTTTCTTTCTGCATCATAGATAATTTTTTTTAATACCAATTCATAAAATAGAACTTCTTTGAACATGTCTTCTTCAAAATATACCACGTGTATATTGGGATGAGTAAGACCCATATATCTAACCCGACTCTATGCGAGTTCATGTGGGTCATGTCCTTTTGTACTTACCAGGCATAAACAAAAATATCATAAGGCCTTTGATTATTTTCTATCATGTTTTCCATTCAATAGACTATAGTTTCCTATGTGTATTGAAAACAAAGGTCAAAGTGTTTTACTATTTCTCTTGAGAAACAAAGTAACCCCTGTTCTTATGGTCTCATATACTATTTCTCTCATCAAAATACTATTTGGGACAATGTACGACAGAACATGAGGGGCTCTTCTACTTCCATATACTCTAACATATGTTTAATATATTCCTATATACCAATCAATTATCCCTTTCATCCTATCTCTAGCTTCACTTGAAATTCTATACCTTGGCAACCCAAAACTACTAGAGTAAAGAGGGGAGAGGAAATGATAAAAAATATAATAGAATTACCTCTTATAATTTATGTTCCATAGTTAATATAAATAAACATGCATAGGGGGATGATATAGGTCCCAATTCCATCCCAGATTGGGAAATGGTAATGAGGAACATATGACATCAATTAAATTAGTTGACATGTGGAAACATGGATTTTTCATACCCGATACATTTTTCACATTGATACATATGTGGAAAGTCAATAACTCTACCCAATTTAACACTTTTCCTATATTCAAAATGGTATAAGTCATGTGTAACCAATTCATCTAAAAATGTGTGCACTTCTCTTCGCCATATAATCAATTCAACGTCACTATCAACATTTTGTATGGTGCCTTGAACTCTTGGGTAGGGATAAGCTTCTGCACTTACTTGAATGTTCTATCTTCGTATACCCACTATTTTTTCATTAACTTGGATGGTCCTTTGTTATTTTGATAGAATCCATTTAGGAACAAATCATTGAGAGATCACATAGGCACGGGAAGATGATATCTTGTATTGACGTCTTCCGGTCGTAGATATGTTATTTTTCGTCCACATTTATTCATAATTGTGGCAATGCTAGGGTAGAAATTCTTGATGCACTAGTGGGATGTTTCGTTGTAAGGGAGTAATGGAGGTCTTGCAACTGCTAAGTGAATTGATCTCTTTTGGATGTTCTAGTACACCTCGAGGTATTCATCTTCAGGAGGAAATTCTCCAGTATTGAATATTTTGTATATCTCATCATATCTTAGGGAATGATATTGTTCGGTATGATAAGTCGTATCAGTCACTAGAACCTATACCTGGACGGAAAAAGTTTAAGGAACAAGATTAGAAGAAAGGGGCACCAAATTTGTAGATGTTTGGGTCTTCTGACTTGCCATAGCTCGTTCTTTATATCCTGCAATTAACATATTAATCATTGGTTAACTGAATAACAAAAAAATTTCAATAAATTAATTTAGAAGAACAATAAACCTATGATTATATTGAAAATGGAGCTTCATGGGAATTATAGAGTTGGATACTACAAAGTAGAGTGACTATCCAACAAACGAAGAAAATATGTGATCTCAATGATGGTTTTTGGGTCATAATATAGGAATTTAGTTACCCTAACGAACAAATGGAATGATATGTGTACTATGACCAGTTCAAAACCATAGCATCATTGCAGCATTAAATTGATTTGAAAGACCATATTTCCCAAATCCATGTATCAAAGTGAAAAGGGGTGAAAATTTGAAAGTATGGTCTTTGAATACGTTGGTATCAGAGGAGGAATGTTGACACATTTATCTATGCTATGATACATAGGTATCGAAGAATATTATGTTTCTGGATTTGTTTTGTGTGTCAAAAGTTTAGGGGAATAAACGTTTATACAATCCTTCGTTGCTTTTATCGTCGGAAAGAAACGTTTCACCCTTTTGTTCATACTCCGATGCAAAATCATCGAATAACATTCTTTTTCTAATCTTGATTTTCTTGTTGAAGGTCAAAGTTTGAAAATGGTTAGGATCATGTTCTCATAGTTCATTGATCGACGTTGAAAATATTAGAAAAGTATCACAACTTCGATGAGAAGGGTATCAAAGAATATTTCCTTCCTTGGGAAAATCACTATCTCGACAAGATCATGTACAATTATTCACTCTCAAAAGTCATTGTCTATGCATAAACATAATAGTATCATTCATACACATTTACACAAAAACATTCAAAATGTCTCTTTTTCAAATTCACATAGAGTAGTAGAACTATCATGATACAATCCGATTCCAAAATCCCTTTCTCATTTACAGTCGCCTTTTATAACTATTCAATGATTCTTTACATTCTCTAGATTCAATCATAAGTAAAAAGAAGTTTACAAAAGGCAAATCTTCCCGTTCTTGTCCTCCTTAGAATTACAAAACAAAAAATATGAGACAGGTGGAGCATTTCTGAAAATTGGGATCATCATGGGTTCTTCTGCATCCGCATTCAGTCCTGATATTCACACTTCTATATGTGAGCTTATTTAATTGATGGCATATGTTCCTTAATTCCATTTTCCAATATTCGATGGAATTGGGACCTAGATTATCCCCATGTGCATTTGTATTTGTTTGAGATATGGAACATAAATTATAAGAGGTATTTATATGTTATTTGTGATCGTTTCCTCTCCCCTCTTTACACTAGTATTTTTGGGTTCCCAAGGTATAGAATTTCAAGTGAAGATAGAGCTAGGATGAAAGGGATAGTTGATTGATATATAGGAAAATATTACACTTATGTCAAATTATATGGAAATATAGGATCCCCTCGTATTCTTCCATACTTTTTCCCGTATCATCTTTTGATGAGAGAAATAGCTTATTAGACCATAAGAACATGGGTTACATACTTTCTCATTAGCAATAGTAAAAAAACTTGGCCTTTGTTTCATGTACACATAGGAAACTTTACTCTATTGAATGGAAAACATGAAAGAAAAGAAGTAGAGGCCTTACAATATTTATGTTTATGCCTTGCAAGTACAAAAAGGAATGACCCATATGAGCTCGCATTGAGTCATGTTAGATCTATGGGTCTTACTCATCCCAATGTACACATGGTAGATTTTGAAGAAGATTGGTTCAAAGGAGTTATGCTTTATGAAAAGGTATTACAAAAATTGTCTAATAATCCGTCCAGACAAGAAATTTAAGAAGATCAAGAAGGAACTAAGTAGCTTCATCGAGACCAATTTCAAATGTTTTTGCAAGAAGATCAAACTAAATTAATTGCAAAAGAGAAATAAAAATCCAAGAAAGATGAGGAATTGGAGAAAAAGAGATTATAAGTTGAAGAGGAGTATCAAATCAAACAAGATGAGGCAGAAGTTAAAAGGCTAGTTGAAGAAGTTGACGCACTGAAAAAGAGTTTGTAAAAAATCTGCAGTCGAAGTAGAATCCAAAAAACTAGCTGAAGAAGTTGGGGCCTAGAGGAAAGAGAATGAAAGACAAACAACTCAAGCATAAGATAAAATATTAGTAGGTGAACAATTGGAACGATAGAATAAAAAATAATTGAGTGATACCCAAGGCAGCCCATCAATGTTGAATTTGGGCATGGTGAATATTTCACCTTAGGAATACAACCCTCTTATTGCCATCCTAGGCAATTCAAACATTTATTCACAAATTATGAGTTTTGAAGGTATTTTTGAGGTAGTTGGACACTATTGCTATGATGACAAGACCAAGATGATTGAAAAAAGGTTGAACAAAAGGAAAAGGGGAGAGTCTTATAAGCCTAGGTTATCTACAGGAAGTGTTTTTCAATGGAAAGTTGGGCTTGAAACAAAGGAGAATGCTATACAAGAAGCTTCTTCTCTCCATGCATTTCCATTTTTGAATTTTTCATCTATCCTCGAGGTTACCACTTCCTTAAGTGCATCCCGAACCAAATCATTGAGTTGGAGACATAGTCAAAAACATATAAGGATAACATCTCTGTGTAATTCCTAAAACTTATCAAGAGGAAGAGGACAAACTGCATAAGGAAGAAATTGAGAATATTGTGCAAGTTGTATGGGATTAGATTACTTTATAATTTGAAACAACTACTAGGGTTTCTTATAATTTCAAGACATAAGAAATCAACATAGCATTGCAAGCCTATAAGGATGAAATGAATGTAGAATTTAATAAAAAAGCATAGTTGGAATGAGACACCCATTTGAAATACTTAGAATCTAGAAAGGAAAAGCTTTGTGAAGAAATAGAATAGATCAAGGAGGGAGCATGCAAATAATATATCTCATTTGAAAATTGAGCTAGATGAAACCAAATGGATTTTTTAACAAAAAAACTATCATATCAAGGGATTGGTACATGCCAAGGATAATATTGAAGAGATTTTCAAAGAAATATGAGAAAAGGCTTTGGCTTTCAAAGTCATCAAAGTAGAGGTAACAAAACTAAATAAAAATATTAGATCTGAGAAGAAATAATATTTAAGCCCTCTAAATGATATGCAAGTTGATCAGGATGACCATTTGAGACTTGAAAAACAAATAACTACAATTGGGAATCCCTACCAAAATTCCAGTGATTCCTTTGATGATATTGTCGACATGCAAGGAGTATACAAAAACATCCCAACTACAATGTTGTGCTATTCTAGAAAATAAAGGATAAAATACCAAGTATTCTTCGACACTTAAAATATTTTGTTAGAAGATATCGAGGTTGTCCAAAATATAGCATCCAAAGCATGCCAACGACTATGGAATAGTTCATATGATATCCTCAAAGAATTATGGATGCATTTGATGGCCTCCATTGATGAAGAAACACCTGCCAAAATCAGCATAACTGAGGTGAAGGAGCATAGGGAAATTACCAGATTGAATCTTGAACATTCAAATGAAATAAATAAAGAATCCCTAGTACAACATCTATTGAAACCTGTCAGGATCATCACTATGAACCATGATTTTTTTAAACACACAACATAAAAACTGAAGCAATAGGTTTCAACCAAGTTTTTTGACGGAGAATTGGATATTGAAAAGGTGAAGTCAGATAAATTAAAGAATATCATGACAATTGTTCACTCTAGGTGGAATATCGAGACCGGATGTTGATGAAAAAGAACCCATGATGATCCCAATTTTCATAAATGCTCCAAGTGTCTCATATTATTTGTTTTCTAATCCAAATGAGGATAGGAATGCAAAGAGTCTCCTTTTGTAAACTATTCTTTTACTTGTGATTGAATATCGATAATGTAAAAAATCATTTAATACTTATAATAGGCATGACTGTAAATGAGAAATGGCTTTTAAACTTTGAGCTTATCAAGACAATACTACTATTGTATGTGAATTTGTAAAAAATACATTTTGGATATTTTGGTATAAATGTGTATGAATGAGACTATTCGTTTTATTCATATTTATTTCTGTGAATATATACATTTTAGTTAAATGAACTACATATAGACTAATTTTTGTATGTCTATTGTTTCCATTATTTTCATACTAAGTGCAGTGACAATATAATAAGTTGGTGAATCAATTAGTTATACCTAACTCATTGTATTGTTAAGTTTTATATTCCTTTCTTCTATGAATTAATTTTGTGTAAGCAATATTATGTTTAACTTCACTTATTTTTATAGTTCACTCCTGATCAACATAGAAAAAAATAAATTAGGATTGAATTTTAGATCAATGGATTGTCATTTTATTATAGATTAGTTATTTTGATTTTTAACTCATATGAGAACATTTGATTCTCAGATTCATACTTAGATAATTTTAGAAGTCACAACCAGGACAATATTCTAGTCGGAAATTATATTACAAATGAGAGTAGGTCTAATTGGGACCTGCCATCATAAATTATCCCTTAACTACTTGAATGGAACTTTTAGGCTCGTCAGCATAAATGGTGCTAGAAGGAGGGCCATCGAACTAAATGGCTGCAAAGAAAGCTCAAATTGCTACCTATTCTATCCTTCTTGTTAGCACAAATCATCCCAGTGATTGTCATCAAGCTCACCTTGATTGAGCTTCACACCCACCATAGAATTATGATGTAGGATCATCTTTCCACCTCATCATGCGCTAGTAAGACAACACATCAACACACATTCAATAAGGGAGAGAGGAGCTATCCCTCTCATTTTCCCCTTGAATTTTAAAAATTCAATGTAATTTAATTGTAATAAATTGTTGTAAGGCTGGATTAAAGCCGAGTTGGCCTTTGTACAAGATGTAGATAGAATTTCCTTTAATAGGGTTGATTTGGATAGATCCTGATCTTGGCCTCAGATATAAAAATGTAAACACACATTTAATGAAATTTAATGAAGGTAGGTAGCTTGGAGGGAAAGCTCGAGGAGCCCCTCTTTTGAAAAATATTGTAATCATTTTTTCATTAGTGAAGTGACTTATTTAGGAGAGGAGTTGTTGAGTTGTAGAGAGAGATCAAGAGAGGAGAAAGGAGAAAGAATTTGTTGCACTTTGATCTTGTAAACATTGCAAATACATTCAGATATTAATGAAAAGCACAATTTGTCCTACATATAAGGTTCTGTGTGTTTTTATATGAGTTATGTGTTTTCTTTTGAATGTGTTTTTACTTTTTTTATGAGAATGTTGTAGATGTATGAATAGGTTTCAATATGTAGGAAGAATATAGGCTTCTCTATCTTTGTGAGTTTGTTTGAGAGTTTTGGTTTCTTTTAGGCTAGGACAAGGAGTGCACGATAAAGTATTGGAAACTCTGTGAAGCCCACGCAAGGAGTGTGTGCTTGAATTTTGTTTGGAATTCAAGATGAGAGAGTGCCAGGTGGGAACACCAGAACAATTACAAAATCAGAAGGAGCCTCATATTAACTGAACACTCTAGAGTAAAGTGTGTGCAAAGAAAGCACAACCAAAGTTACCGAATTCTGTGTAAGCTTTGCAAGGAGTGCTTTGAGCAGGTTCAAGGAGTGCACGAGTATCCCTTTGAGGAGAAAAGGGACTGAAACCTTTGAAGTCTGAGTAAGTTCATAAGATCATAAGAAACACCATATTTACTGAACAGTCTAAGGATAAGTGCAAGTCTGCACAAAGGTGAGCGTAAGGAGTGCACCAGAGGTAAAGTGTTTCAAACTTTACAATCTTGGGAGTATGAGAATTGCATGTTAGTAGGGAACAAAATATTGTCAAATAGGCAAAGGGAGAGATCCTTTGGGCCATCCAATAAAATGTAAAGCTCAGGAGGAGTAGTGAAAGTGTACACAAAGGCTCTACAAGGTACGCAGAGGCCAAGGATCCTTACAGGCTCAAATTGTGAAGACTCTGCAGAGTGCGCATAGGGGTGAAATTCTTCCAAGTTCATAAGCTCGAGAGGATGAGTGTAGAGTGTGAGGAGGGAATCAAAGTTTTCTAGCCAGGTAGGAGGCCTAAACCTCCTTAGTTTCGAGTGATATAAATATCAAGAGAAATAACTCATTCAACAACGCAGACAGAAGCCAATTCATTTGGACTTGCAGAGGAAAGTTCAAAGGGTTGAGCCCCATTGAGTTTTAAATCATTCAATCTCAGGTGGGATAGCGTTCCCCA
>JZKD02S2120485.1:0-18997 GCA_000966675.3 Picea glauca
GATTTTGTCATTTTTATTTATTTATTTTTCAATGTAAGTTTAAGAAGAAAAAAAATGTTAGTAAATAAATTTTTAAGTGACCATTTTGCATTCAATTTTGTGTTTTTTTTTTGCATAGGGATCTATTGTCAAAATCACGGTTTCAATTGGGTTGAAATGAACGATAATTTTAACGTTTAGAAAAAACTTTTCCCTTTAGTTATCACCACTTTTTTATTTAGGTGTTAATTTAAAGTTTTTTCTAAGCTATTGTATGAGTTTTGAAGGTCATGCTTGAAAAATGTTGTTATTTTGACCCCGTTTGAAAAAATGGTGCTACCGATAGCACCACTTTTTTATTTGGCGCTGATTTTCATGTTTTTTATGGCAAAATTTGAGTTTTTTGGGCTAGAGTTTTCAATTTGAGGTCACAGTTCTCGTTAAGTTGGTAATATTGTTACTTATCATTGAAGTATATGTGGATTACATTATCTTTGAAAGTGATGATGATATGATGAGTAAGGAGTTTTCCCAAGATATGCAGAATGAGTTTGAAATGTCACTACTTGGTGAATTGACATTCTTTTTAGGACTTCAAATACCTCAGTTGGTTGAAGGAATTTTTATTTCCCAAACCAAGTACATCAAATAAACGTTGAATATGTTTGGAATGGAAGATTGCAAACCAATAAGTACTCCTATGGTGATCGGTTTCAAGTTGAGAAGATACGGTGAATCTAAGGAAGAGGATCAGATACTTTATAGATCGATGATTGGAAACCGACTCTATGTGACATCTTCAAGACCAAATGTAATGCAAGCAGTTGGACATGTTGCAATATTTCAAGCAGCGCCGAAGGAAACTCATGTTCTATAATTAAAGAGGGTCTTCAGATATCTTAAAGGAACAATAAAGTTTGGATTGTGGTATCCAAAAGGGAATGAGTTGACTATGGTCGCCTACGTGGATATAGATTGGGAAGGAAGCATTGATGATCAAAGAAGTACTAGCAGAGAAACCTTCTATTTGGGTGATTGTCTGGTATATTCGTTAAGTAAGAAGGAGTCCTCAATATCATTTTCTATAGAAGAAGCATAATACATTACAACAACAACATGTTGTACTCAGGTTATTTGGATGAAGCAAACCCTACAATATATACAAGTAAGGTATGATGAGCCCATTTGAATACTCTATGATAATACCAGTGCTCTCAGTATCTCCAAGAATCCATTGACGCATTCCAAGACAAAACATATTTTGATCAAGTTTCACTTTCTGCAAGAACATGTTACAAAAAAGAATATCAAGTTAGAGTATATTGGGACAAAGGAACAGATTGCAGACATCTTCACTAAACCTCTCCCAAGAGAGACATTTGAGTATCTTCGACAGAAACTTGGAATAGTTTATGCTCCACAATGATCTACATGATTTTTTATAAGAAGAAAAGGGAAGATAAATCATCTGTGTAGCGATAATAACATAATATTAATATGAATGCTTTTCTATATGTCATTAGTTTACTTCATCAAGAAGCACCAATGGAAAAAAAGCACCCAAAGAAAGTTTAGAAGAAAAATATTAGCGGGATTTACCATTTTCCATTGATGTCAAGGGGGGAGAAAGAACGAAATCATGCAAACAGGGGAACATTGGTTGCAAGGGGAGCATGAGTGTTACCATCAATGTCAAAGAGGGAGATTGTTGGAAAATTGTTTTTCATTGATATCAATTTTAGAGGAAGTCTAGAAGCCTCTAGAAGTATTGGGTACAATTTAAGAAGTCTCCAAAGTGGTCCCCTTATGGCACAGCTTCAAGCATGGCCCTCAAAGGAACTTTGAAGAAGTCTACAAGAAACCTAGAAGTGTGGTCATGAGGCCCAAAATGAGGTTTGATAACATTACAAGTACATACAAAAACCTCATAGATGGATAGTCATTTTCATGTCGTTTCCAATGATAGGTAGTACGTCACGTAGTTCCTCACAATTGAAGAGTTATGAGGTCATGAAGTTGGAAGCCCAGAAGAATGGTTAAGAATCCCCTAAACGATTGGAACAAGAAGTTATAAGTCATTAATTAAAGGGTAAAACAATTATAATAAAAAAGTACAAGTTGACCCTAAAGTGAAGAAAATAAGTCACTTGGAAAAGTATAAATACACATCAAGAAGCCTCTCATATTTACACAAAAGTTCAATGCTTATCTATCTTTCAAGTGATATTTTGGTAAACCTTTTCATAGTGTATCTGAGGAAGCGGATCTGAGGAAGAAAGGAGTGAAAGTCTTGGAGTTGTAGAGAAGGAAGGGTTTCAGAAAACCCTAATTTAGTTGACCCTCATGGGTTAGGCTACTGGTCTCCCACAAGGCACCCTTGCGGATTGTTTAGTTCCTATCATGCGAGGCCCCGCATGATAAATGACATCTGTCCAACGAGGATAAGCCAAATTTGAAGAAGGATTCTTGGTTCATCTTGCAACAAGGTATGATGATTGTTGGGGACAATTAATTTCTTAATAAAGAAACAACTAATCACCTGTACATTAATTATCAACCGAGTAATGTCATTTTCTTTCAAGGAAGTCTGGAAAATATATGCAATAAACTACCCACGACTAACATTGGTCCTACATGATTATGTTCTACACTATCAAGCTCATTCAATAAGAAATAAAATGCAAGATTTAAATATCAATACTAATTTTAAGAAGCAAAAATCAAATGACAGGAAAGAAGGCTTATGCTAATCACACAACTTGAATCAACACTAAAGTAAACAACACCTTGTTGAATTGGAAATTAAACTTATTGCACCCAACAAAATTCAAATGCTAATCTAGAGAAATAAATTAAATGAAATCTAGAAATTGCAGGAAATGTCAAATCTGGAAAATACAGTAGCCAACAAATTACTTGAAGAAAAGCAAATTTTCTTCAAGAAACATAAATTGAAATTCAAAGAAACAAGCACACAACTAAACTAGTTTCGATGTTCAAGGCATCACCTCGTCTAGGGCTGTGGACCCACCTGCCAAAGAGTCAGTTCCGCCTTGAAAAAATTCAAATCAAATTACAAATAATAGATGCAAAACTCAATGGACATATTCCTTCATTAAAATATATGAGAGAAAAAATTACACCATAATTAAGTTCTTAGCTTTGCCTCAAATTCAATAATTTTCTATCAATTCAATAATTCTTTGCCCTCTCTCGCTCTGTGCACATCTGCTCTCACCTGGCCCATGATTCTCTCTATCACACACCAAGTCTCAACTGTTTGCCTATGAGAATCCATCTCTATCCAGATGGATGCCGTAATATACTCATGCCAAGTGGCCTTAGCCTAGGCACTCCCCCTACCCTCTACCATTGTCTATCTCTCCTCATGTTGTTTTCAATGATAGAAGTGTCGGAAAAAGGTAACAGAGATATTTGTAGATGACTGTAGGGATGAAAAATACCGCCTGCCTCGGTCAATCCCAAGGACTCGACCAAGAGCACCTCTATTGGAACCCTTGATAACTACTCACCTGTAGCCATCACTAAACCCCAATCAACAGGTACAACCAGAAGTAACTCCTCCAATTGCTGGTAAACCAATCTCCATCTTCTATCACCCATGCAACCGTTGAAACGGTGAAGGTGATATCTCATAAACATATGCTGCTGCAAAGGAGGGGCCTATGCATGCTCCCCTAAGTGTGTCTCCTCCCTGCAAGGCAGTCCACCCTTCTGAATCCCACCATACATATCGGCATGTACCTGTGAACTATCACTAATCACTGTATGCTCCGACATACTCATGTCGTCTCCCATAGACTCATGCTGCATCATAGGTCTTGGGCATACTACTGGATTAACCTCTACATGGAGGTCAACCACTCTCGGAACACAAAAGGAAGTGTCCTCCATCAACTAGTGCTCCTCTACTAGATCACCAACATCCTCTATCAATGTGACTGATTGATACATATGAGTTTGCACTAAGACAGATGAAGCAGGTCTCTGACAAATCTCCTCAAGCGACTCATCTGATCTAGACTCTGATTCTTGAGGGTTGTCTGTGTGCCTCTCAAGAATCCTCGAGTGCTCTCCACCTCCTGAGTGAGTCTATCCATCTCCAACTCCTGCTCCCTCAGAGCCTCATGATACATCTCACCAACCCTCAATAGGTAATCTCTCTCAGTCAATAACCACTGTTAGTCGATCCTCATCATAGATACTCTCTCCCCGAGAGTATGAAAATCATCCATGGCAATTCCCTCATCTGAACTACCATGTGCCATTGATGCTCTCAAGCAGTAATTTTCCATCAATGCATGCATGTCATCACTGCACCTAGTGGCTTCCATGATCATATCCTCACTGACTCTCAATTGTGTTCCTAAGTGGTGTGACTCCTGATCATGGTCATGTGGAGGTGCCACCTCATATCCCTCACTACTATTGTCAGTCCTGCTAGTGTCAACTCTGGAGTCCCCAAAAAAACTCTCTGCATAAGATACGTGTTGAACTACCCACTGTATATTGTGTTTTTGGGTACTCTTGTATTCCACTGCACCCCATCACTAGATGTTATATCCCCCTCAACCATATTGTATCTTGTATGAGCAGTTGTATCCTCCTGTGCACTCACCCTGCTACTATCATCTGCACCTGGATCCCATATAGATGTATACAGACACGTTCTATGGTCATCCTGGTTGCTAAAGAGTGCATCCTCATCATTGTAGGTTGATCCTGGAAGTGAGTGTCCCATCAACCTGTTAGCATCCACCATCTGCTCAACTAATGGAGTCTCCAAAAACTGTGAGTCAATCTCCTCTAGCTGATATGTATGTGTAAGGTCCACTATCTATACTCCCTGTATCTCCTCCTGGATCGGTGGATCTACCTGTCTGTGGTGTGCATCCCTCACACAAGGCTCATCAACCCTATCTGACATGCCACTGACCTCCTCATGTGACCTAGCTATTAGGGGTGTCTGGAAGGATGAAACAAGTGTCACGGCCATCATAGGAAGCTCATCATCTCTAGGTTCTAACATGTGTGACTCCTCACTACTTTCACCAATATTTTGAGGCGTAAGTTCATCAACGGTATGTGATATGTCTACTAGGACACTGTCGCTATCATCCTGTCCATCTAGTTGCCTATCCACTACACAAGGGTCATCATCCTCCTCAAGCATGCTAGTAGGATCATCCTCTGTACAAGAGTCACTATCACTAGCCTCTGTGCAAGAGTCACTATCATCATAAGACTGTCCCAAATCATCATCTATCGCTCCATCCTCACACATCTCATCATCACTATCATAGTGTGCCTCAACAGTGTGCTTATGGTCCTTACCCTTGCACCTATGATCTGGTTCCCACATCCCCTTGCAACTGTAGCAAGGTTGTGTGCTCCTACTGGGCGTGGGGTTTCTATGTTATTCCATACATCTGTCTGCTTCTTTTTTCTTTTTATCTGCTATGATGATCCCATGTAAAATATCCTCTTTGCTCCAACTAGGCTTTCTAAAGGATACATACTGAGGAAAGGTTATGAGAGCCCTATTTTCCTCACTAAGGCCGGAATACATTATCTCCAAGCATGTCATCTCAAAGGCTATCTTATCCATTTCTTTCCAACTATCCATTTATTCCTATGATAGACCCCTCAGGTTGGCAGGATTGAAGCTCTGATACCACTGTAATGACCCCAAGCCATTATGCTAGGAACATCACAGTTTTGGTGTCTTTTAAAACTTTTACTGGTTGTGTTATTTCGTCAAACACTTCGTTGACCTACTTGTTGACATGTGTTAACTTGTAGGATGGCCTCTTGATTTCGGCTTTAGGGTTTATTGATGTGTTATATATGTGTGTTGCAGCAATAAACAAGAATATATAACCATGGAACATACCTCAACCATATGCAATATGATAGACAAGCCAAAACATCTCAAATATGCTTTTATTCATGAAATAGAAGAACCTGCTACAATGAAGATGTCGATCTGGAATGCTCAACAGATGGATAAGAAGATAGACAATAGAGCTGCTACAAAAAGCTTCCGATAATACAAGATAAGTCTCCAAAGGCAGGATAAGAGATGAACACCAATGCCAAAGTAGATCTGGGCCGTATGAAGTGCCAAATCCCCACTTGAAGATGCCACGTCCTGCTAGAATGTTGAAGCTCCTCAATAATTCGGCCCTGCTGCCAAATGTGTCCAAACACCTCAAGGAATATGCCAAACAATAGATTGGGTGATGGCAAGAACAACCCAGGTGCTTGAATCTCCAAGATATACCTCAAACCCTATGGATCTGAACCTCCTCCAAGATATGGTGCACCCTCATGGATTCCTGAAACCCTAGATAAATCGGCCTCACTCTTAGATGCCTCCAAATGCTCCACAAAATTGCTAGAATGATATATCAGGGCTTGGTTACCTCCCTGGTGAAGTCCCAAGAGAAATGGTGAAGATCTGAGATAGTAAATGACTGAAACCAATTTTTGAAGTTTGCTCCTCTCCTCCAATTCATCCCATGCATCTAATAAATCAAATGGCATCTGAAACTCCTCATGAATGGACTAGATATGATGTCCAAGGCCCTGCCATGAAAACCTAGGTGATAGAATCTCTAAAATCCCTTCCAATCACCTGCAATGAATCTCTCTCCAAGAATGGTGTGCCCCCCTTGCTGAAAACCCCCAATGGTGCACCCTCCTTCTCTTCCTGTGTCTGTGGATGGTGTAGAACCCCCCCTGCACTGATGTAGAACCGAACTAGAATGGTGTGGGAGAGTATTGCATCTCTGAAAATAAGCTTGGGACAAACTAGGTGGAATCTTGCACCACCGAATCGTCCTCTAGGGTTTGTTAAGTCAAAACCCTCAAAACCCCCAAGAGATGGGCCCTCTAGCTAGAAGCCAGAAATCCAAAAGATAGACAAACATTAATAAATGAGTAGAGGCCCTTGCCTTTCCTTTATACTTTTTGTCTCACCTTCTCCCTCCAAAGTGACTTTCATTTTATTAATATTTAATTAATTAATTAACCTTTTTACCTCTAAAAAGCGCCTTATCTCTCCTTGTGGCTTCCTTGGCCACTAAAAGTCACTTCTAGCCATCCCATCCTAAAGTGTCTCTCCTCCCAATTCCAACGAGCTATTACACTGAGAGGTTCCTCCAAGTAATGCGCCCAAAATGACCTCTTCAGTGAATTTAATTGACTTATAGCTCAAAATAGTCAAAATCATGGAAATCGTCGGAATGCAACAGAACCAAAGCCAACCTGTGCAGAATGGATCATAATGACGAGATATGATGAGCAATGTAAGTTGGACCTCACAAATCCTCTTAATAACCCTTGTACTCGCTATAACACCCATATGACTACTCTAGTCATCATAAACCTCTGGACTATGATGATGTCCCAAAGTGGGGACATTACAGTCCTCCCTATTAGAAAATTTCTTGTCCTCAAGCAATAACCAAATCCCTCCAAGTAAAATACCAGGATCCCATGTCCACCTGTGGGATACACAGCAGAACCCATCCAAGGATGAACACTCATACACTCTGCCCTCTAGGTCCCATATCAAGTCATGAACTGCTAGCCCTTGGGAATCATAACCATGAAACATACCAACTCTGGGAGTCTCCTGCATATGACACATGGCCTCATCACGAAATGAATCCATCCTCCAAGTCTCTACCAAGATCCATACAGCCTCCATCAACTGCACATGTTGATGCCAAAATGAGGTGCTGCAAGACCTCTATGAGACACTCGCAAGCGATGTGCTCCTCTCAACACTGAAGCTCAATGGAAATTTAGAACAACTTCCCCCTGCAAGAGTCTTCTTGCCTCCATCGGTCAGTGAAATTCCCAACCCTGCAATCCCTGGGTCCCATGCTAACCTCTGTCGAAGATCACCCTATTGGCCCTGCACTACTCTGACCATGACTATCTGCCCCCTGTATACATCCTGAATCCTCCTCTCCTGGGTCCTCCAGCTGAAATACCTGTGACCATTGGACCTATTGTCCAGAAACTGTATCAGTACAGACACCTATGTATAAGAAGTACCTGTTCAAACATCTTCGTGCCCTATCATGATGATCAAGAGGAAGTAAAGATCTCACCCCATAGGACAAGCACCTGTAGGCCCACTCCAAACCAAATCAAGGTGGAGTGTGTGGCTCTCTGGCACAACCTAGGTCAACATGAACATCCTGCTAACAAAACGGACTATCGGATCCCATGGAAAACTTGGAATTTTATCACTTCCAATCTCCTCTAACTGCTCCTGTGTGAGATTGATCCCTGTCAAAATCCCTTTGTGCTCATCTTCTATCACCTATCCCATGATGCTCTCTATCACACACCAAGTCTCAATTGGATTACTATGAGGATCCATCTCTATCTGGATGGATGCCGTAAAAATACTCATGTCAAGTGGCCTCGGCCTAGGCACTCCCCCTGCCCTCTACCACTGTTTATCTCTCCTCATGTGGTTGTCCATGATAAAAGTGTCAGAAAAAGGTAACGGAGATATACGTAGATGACTGTAGGGATGAAAAATACCACCTTCCTTGGTCAATCCCAAGGACTCGACCAAGAGCACGTTTATCTCTACCCCTGATAACTACTCACCTGTAGCCATCAATAAATCCAAATCGTTAGGTACAACCAGAAGTAACTCCTCCAACTGCTGGTAAACCAATCTCCATCTGCTATCACCCATGCAACTGCTGAAATGGTGAAGGTGATATCTCATAACCATATGTTGCTACAAAGGAGTGGCCTTTGCATGCTCCCCTAAGTGTGTCTCCTCCATGCAAAGTAATACACCCCTGTGAATCCCACCACATATCGACATGTACCTGTGAGCTATCACTAATCACTGTATGCTCTGGCATACTCATGTTGTCTCCTGTAGACTCATGCTGCATCATAGATCATGGACATACTTTTGGATAAACCTCTACATGGAGGTCAACCGCTCTCGGAACACAAATGGAAGTGTCCTCCATCAACTGGTTCTCCTCTACTAGATCACCAACATCCTTTATCAATGTGACTGAATGATACATCTAAGTGTCCACTAATACAGATGAAGCGGGTCTCTGACGAATCTCCCCAAGCGACTCATCTGATATAGACTCTGATTCTTGAAGGGTTGTCTGTGTGCCTCTCAAGAATCCTTGAGTGCTCTCCAACTCCTGAGTGAGTCGGTCTATCTCCAACTCCCGCTCCCTCAGAGCCTCATGATACCTCTCACCAACCCTCAATAGGTAATCTTTGTCAGTCAATAACTGCTGGTAGTCAGTCCTCATCATAGATACTCTCTCCCTGAGAGTATGAAAATCATCCATGACAATTCCCTCATCTAAATTACTGTGTGCCACTGATGCTTTCTAGCAGTAATCTACCATCAATGCATGCATGTCATCATTGCGCCTAGTTGTTTCCATGATCATATATTCATTGACTCTCAATTGTGCTGCTAAGTGGTGTGACTCCTGATCATGGTCATGCTGAGGTTCCACCTCATATCCCTCACTACTACTGTCATTCCTGCTAGTGTCAACTTTGGAGTCCCCAAAAACAATCTCTGCATACGATAACGTGTTGAACTGCCCACTGTCTATTGTGTTGCTAGGTACTCCTGTATGGCATTGCACCCCATCACTAGATGTTATCTCCCCCTGAATCACATTGTATCTTGTATGAGCAGTCATATACTCCTGTGCACTCACCCTGCTACTATGACCTACGCCTAGATCCCATATAGATGTATCCAGACACGTGCTATGGTCATACTAGATTTTAAAGAGTGCATCCTCATCAATGTGGGCCGATCCTGAAAGTGAATGTCCCGTCAACCTGTCAGCATCCACCATCTGCTCAACTAATGGAGTCTCCAAAAACTGTGACTCAATCTCCTCTAGCTGATTTGTATGTGTAAGTTCCATTGTCTGTACTCCCTGTATCTCCTCCTGGATTGGTGGATCTACATGTCTGTGGCGTGCATCTATCACACAAATCTCATCAACCCTATCTGAAATTCCACTGACCTCCTCATGTGACATGGCTATCAGGGGTGTCTAGAAGGATGACACAAGTGTCACGACCATCATAGGAAGCTTATCATCTCTAGGCGCTAACATGTGTGACTCCTCACTAGTGTCACCACTCTGTTGAGGTGTAAGGTCATCAACGGTATGTGATATGTCTGCTAAGACACTGGTGCTATCGTCTTGTCCATGCAACTGCCTATCCACTACAAAAGTGTAATCATCCTCCTCAAGCATGCTAGTAGCATCATCCTTTATACAAGAGTCATTATCACTAGCCTCTGTGCGAGAGTCACTATCATCATCAGACTGTCCCAAATCATCATCTATCGCTCCATACTCACACATATCATCATCATTGTCATAGTGTGCTTCTGGTCCTTACCCCTGCACCTATGATCTGGTTCCCACGGCCCCTTGCAATTGTAGCAAGGTTGCGTGCTCCTAATGGGCGTGGGGTTTCTCTATTCTTCCATCCATCTATCTTCTTCTTTTTTCTTTTTATCTGCTATGATGATCCCGTGTAAAATATCCACTTTGCTCCAACTGGGCGTTCTAAAGGCTACATACTAAGGAAATGTTATGAGAACTCTATTTTTCTAGATTACGGTTGATTACATCTTTATAATACCTTAATTTTCTTTATATAAAAACTATATATAATTTATATATAGTTTATTTTATATATAAACTATATATAGTTTATATTATATATAAACTACATATACGATCGGAGAGAAAAAAGAGGATGATGTTCAACATCGCTTCCTTTACCCTTTTCTATCGTACCATTTTATATGTCGTTTATTTTATATATAAACTATATATATTATATATAATATAAACTATATATACTTTATATTATATATAAACTACATATAATTATATAGTTTATATAATACTATATAATATGTAGTTTATATTAAATATAAATTGTATATAATTTATATATATACTATATATATAGTTTAATATAAACTACATATTATATATATATAATTATATATAAACTATAAAGTAAGTTTTTGTTTTATTTTTAAAATTTTTATAAAATTTTATGATTCAATTTTGTTTTTTGTTTTTTAATATAATGTTTTTGTTCAGGGTTTTACATTTTTTGTGTTTTTTTTAGATTTTTTTTTTAAATATATATTTTAATTTTGTTTTTTTTAATTTTTTTTAGGTTTTTTTTAATTATTTTTTCATTTTTTTCAATTTTTTTTTATTTTTTAATGTTTTTTTTTATATATAATTTGGGTTTTGAATGTGTTTTTTTGCTTCATTTAAAAAAAAGTTGCGAAGATTTTGTCATTTCTATTTATTTATTTTTCAAAGTAAATTTAAGAAGAAAAAAAATGTTAGTAAATAAATTTTTAAGTGACCATTTTGTATCCAACTTTGTGTTTTTTTTTTTTGCATAAGGATCTATTGTCAAAACCACGGTTTCAATTAGGTTGAAATGAACCATAATTTTAACATTTAGGAAAAACTTTTTTCTTTAGTTATCGTCACTTTTTCATTTAAGTGTTGATTTTAAGTTTTTTCTAAGCTATTGTATGAGTTTTGAAGGTCATGCTTGAAAAATGTTGTAATTTTGACCCCGTTTGAAAAAATGGTGCTACCAATAGCACCACTTTTTTATTTGGGGTTGATTTTCATGTTTTTTATGGCAAAATTTGAGTTTTTTGGGCTAGAGTTCTCAATTTGAGGTCACAGTTCTTGTTAAGTTGGTAATATTGTTACTTATCATTGAAGTATATGTGGATGACATTATCTTTGGAAGTGATAATGATATGATGAGAAAGAAGTTTTCCCAAGATATGCAGAATGAGTTTGAAATGTCACTACTTGGTGAATTGACATTCTTTTTAGGACTTCAAATATCTTAGTTGGTTGAAGGAATTTTTATTTCCCAAACCAAGTACATCAAATAAACATTGAATAAGTTTGGAATGGAAGATTGCAAACCAATAAGTACTCCTATGGTGATCGGATGCAAGTTGAGAAAATACGGTGAATCTAAGGAAGAGGATCAGATACTCTATAGATCGATGATTGGAAACCTACTCTATATGACATCTTCAAGACCAGATGTAATGCAAGCAGTTGGACATGTTGCAATATTTCAAGCAGCACCGAAGGAAACTCATGTGCTATCATTAAAGAGGGTCTTCAGATATCTTAAAGGAACAACAAAGTTTGGATTGTGGTATCCAAAAGGAAATGAGTTGACTATGGTCGCCTGAGCGGATATAGATTGGGAAGGAAGCATTGATGATCAAAGAAGTACTAGCAGAGAAACCTTCTATTTGGGTGGTTATCTGGTATATTGGTTAAGTAAGAAGGAGTCCTCAATATCATTTTCTACAGAAGAAGCATAATACATTGCAACAACAACATGTTGTACTCGGGTTATTTGGATGAAGCAAACCCTACAATATATACAAGTGAGGTATGATGAGCCCATTTCAATACTCTATGACAATACCAGTGCTCTCAGTATCTCCAAGAATCCATTAACACATTCCAAGACAAAACATATTTTGATCAAGTTTCACTTTCTGCAGGAACATGTTACAGAAAAGAATATCAAGTTAGAGTATATTGGGACAAAGGAACAGATTGCAGGCATCTTCACTAAACCTCTCCCAAGAGAGACATTTGAGTATCTTCGACAGAAACTTGGAATAGTTTCTGCTCCACAATGATCTACATGACTTTTTATAAGAATAAAAGGGAAGATAAATCATTTGTGTAGCGATAATAACATAATATTAATATGAATGCTTTTCTATATGTCATTAGTTTACTTCATCAGGAAGCACCAATGGACAAAAAGCACCCGAAGAGAGAAAGTTCAGAAGAAAATTATTAGCGGGATTTACCCTTTTCCATTGATGTCAAAGGGGGAGAAAGAACGGAATCATGAAAACAGGGGAACATTGGTTGCAAAGGGAGCATGAGTGTTGCCATCAATGTCAAAGGGGGAGATTGTTGGAAAATTGTTTTTCATTGATGTCAACATTAGAGGAAGTCTAGAAGCCTCTAAAAGTATTAGGTATAACTGAAGAAGTCTCCAAAGTGGTCCCCTTATGGAATAGCTTCAAGGATGGCCCTCAAGGAAAGACGCTTTGAAGAAGTCTACAAGAAAACTAGAAGTGTGGTCATGAGGCCCAAAGTTGACTGAATAAAATGAGGTTTGATAACATTACAAGTACATACAGAAACCTCATAGATGGATAGTCATTTTCATGTCATTTCCAATGGTAGGTAGTATGTCATGTAGTTCCTCACAATTGAAGAGTTATGAGGTCATGAAGTTGGACGCCTAGAAGAATGTTTAAGAATCCCCTAAACGATTGCAACAAGAAGTTACAAGTCATTAATTAAAGGGTAAAACAATTATAATAAAAAAGTACAAGTTGACCCTAAAGTGAAGAAAATAAGTCACTTGGAAAAGTATAAATACACATCAAGAAGCCTCTCATATTTACACAAAAGTTCAATGCTTATCTATCTTTCAAGTGATATTTTGGTAAACCTTTTCGTAGTGTATCTGAGGAAGCGGATCTGAAGAAGAAAGGAGTGTGAAAGTCTTGGAGTTGTAGAGAAGGAAGGGTTTCAGAAAACCCTAATTTAGTTGACCCTCATGGGTTAGGCTACTGGTCTCCCGCAAGGCACCCTTGCGGGTTGTTTAGTGCATGTCACGTGAGGCCCCACATGATAAATGACTTCTATCCAATGAGGATAATCCAAATTTGAAGAAGGATTCTTGGTTCATCTTGCAACAAGGTATCATGATTGTTGGGGGAAAATAATTTCTTAATAAAGAAACAACTAATCACCTGTACATTAATTATCAACCTAGTAACGTTTTTTTCTTTCAAGGCAGTCTGCAAAATATATGCAATAAACTACCCATGACTAACATTGGTCCTACATGATTATGTTCTACACTATGAAGCTCATTCAATAAGAAATAAAATGCAAGATTTAAATATCAATACTAAATTTAAGAAGCAAAAATCAAGTGGCAGGAAAGAAGGCTTATGCTAATCACAGAACTTGAATCCACACTAAAGTAAACAATGCCTTGTTGAATTGGAAATTCAACTTATTGCACCCAACAAAATTCAAATGCTAATCTAGAGAAATAAATTAAATGAAATCTAGAAATTGCAGGAAATGTCAAATCTGGAAAATACAGTAGCCAACAAATTACTTGAAGAAAAGAAAATTTTCTTCAAGGAACATAAATTGAAATTCAAATAAACAACCACACAACTAAACTAGTTTCGATGTTCAAGGCATCACCTCATCCAGGGCTGTGGGCCCACCTGCCAAAGAGTCAGTTATGCCTTGAAAATAATTCAAATAAAATTACAAATAATAGATGCAAAACTCAATGGACATCTTCCTTCATTAAAATATATGAGAGAAAAAGTTACACCAAAATTAAGTTCTTAGGTTTGCCTCAAATTCAATAATTTTCTATCAATTCCATAATTCTCCCCCCTCTCTCCCTTTGTTCTCATATTCTATCACATGTCCCATGATGCTCTCTATCACACACCAAGTCTCAAGTAGCTACCTATGAGGATCCATCTCTATCTGAATGGATGTCGTAAATATACTCATGTCAAGTGGCCTCAGCCTAGGCACTCCCCCTACCCTCTGCCACTGTCTATCTCTCCTCATGTTGTTGTCCATGATAAAAGTGTTGGAAAAAGGTAATAGAGATATCTGTAGATGATTATAGGGCTGAAAAATACCACCTGCCTTGTTCAATCCCAAGGACTCGACCAAGAGCACGTCTATTTGTACCCCTGATAATTGCTCGCCTGTAGCCATCACTAAATCCCAATCAGCAGGTACAACCAGAAGTAACTCCTCCAACTGCTGGTAAACTAGTCTCCACTTGCTATCACCCAGGAAACTATTGAAACGATGAAGGTGATATATCATAACCATATGTTGTTGCAAAGGAGTGGCCTATGCATGTTCCCCTAAGTGTGTCTCCTCTCTACAAGGCAGTACACCCCTCTGAATCCCACCATACATCTCGACATGTACCTGTTAGCTATCACTAGTCACTATATGCTACGGCATACTCATGTCATCTCCCGTAGACTCATGTTGCATCATAGATCCTGGGCATACTGCTAGATCAACCTCTACATGGAGGTCAACCACTCTTAGAACACAAATGGAAGTGTCCTCCATCAAATGGTGCTCCTCTGCTAGATCACCAACATCCTCTATCAATGTGACTGACTGATACATCTGAGTGTCCACTAAGATAGATGAAGCGGGTCTCCGATGAATCTCCTCAAGCAACTCATCTGATCTAGATTATGATTCTTGAAGAGTTGTTTGTGTGCCTCTCAAGAATCCTTGAGTGCTCTCCACCTCCTGAGTGAGTCGGTCCATCTCCAACTCTTGCTCCCTAAGAGCCTCGAGATACATCTCACCAACCCTCAATAGGTACTCTCTGTCAGTCAATAACTACTGGTAGTCGGTTCTCATCATAGATACTCTCTCCCTGAGAGTATGAAAATCATCCATGGCAATTCCCTCATATGGACTCCCATGTGCCATTGAATCTCTCCAACAGTAATATGCCATCAATGCATGGATGTCATCACTGCGCCTGGTGGCTCCCATGATCATATCCTCACTAACTCTCAATTGTGTTGCTAAGTGGTGTGACTCTTGATCATGGTCATGCTGAGGTGCCACCTCATATCCCTCACTACTACTGTCAGTCCTGCTAGTGTCAACTCTGGAGTCCCCAAAAACACTCTCTGCATAAGATAACATTCTGAACTGCCCACTATCTACTGTGCTTCTGGGTACTCTTATATGCCACTGCACCCCATCACTAGATGTTATCTCCCCCTAAATCACATTGTATCCTGTATGAGCAGTCGTATCCTCCTGTGCACTCACCCTGCTACTATCATATGCGCTTGGATCCCATATAGATGTATCCAGACATGTGCTATGGTCATCCTAGCTGCTAAAGAGTGCATCCTCATCAATGTAGGTTGATCCTGGAAGTGAGTGTCCCATCAACCTGTCAGCATCCACCATCTGCTCAACTAATGGAGTCTCCAAAAAACTGTGACTCAATCTCCTCTGGCTGATCTGTATGTGTAAGGCCCATTGTCTGTACTCCCTGTATCTCCTCTTGGATCAGTGGATCTACATGTATGTGGTGTGCATCCCTCACACAAGGCTCATCAACCCTATCTGACATGCCACTGGCCTCCTCATGTGACGTGGCTATCAAGGGTGTCTGGAAGGATGACACAAGTGTCACGACCATCATAGGAAGCTCATCATCTCTAGGTGCTAACATGTGTGACTCCTCACTAGTATCACCACTCTGCTGAGGCGTAAGGTCATCAATGGTATGTGATATGTCTGCTGAGACACTGGTGCTATCATCCTGTCCATCTAGCTGCCTATCCACTACACAAGGGTCATCATCCTCCTCAAGCGTGCTAGTAGGATCATCCTCTGTACAAGAGTCACTATCATCATCAGTCTGTCGCAAATCATCATCTATCGCTCCATCCTCACACATATCATCATCACTGTCATAGTGTGCCTCAACAGTGTGCTTATGGTCCTTATCCCTACACCTATGATCTGGTTCCCACGACCCCTTGCAACTGTAGCAAGGTTGCGTGCTCCTACTGGGCGTGGGTTTTCTATGTTCTTCCATCCTTCTATATGCTTATTTTTTCTTTTTATCTGCTATTATGATCCTGTGTAAAATAACCTCTTTTTTCCAACTGGGCTTTCTGAAGGCTACATACTGAGGAAAGGTTATGAGAGCCCTATTTTCCTCGCTAAGGCCGGAATACATTATCTACAAGCATGTCCTCTCAAAGGCTATCTTATCCATTTCTTTCCAACTATCCATTTATCCCTATGATAGACCCCTCAAGTTGGCAGGATTGAAGCTCTGATACCACTGTAACGACCCCAAGCCATTATGCCAGGAACATCACAGTTTTGGTGTCTTTTAAAACTTTTGTTGGTTTTGGTATTTCGTCAAACACTTCGCTGACCTACTTGTTGACATGTGTTTACTTGCAGGATGGCCTCTTGATTTTGGCTTTAGGGTTTAGTGATGTGTTATATATGTGTGTTGTAGCAATAAACAAGAAGATATAACCATGGAACATGCCTCAACTATATGCAATATGATAGACAAGCCAAAACATCTCAAATATGCTTTTATTCATGAAATAGAAGAACCTGCTACAATGAAGATGTCAATCTGGAATGCTGAATAGATGGCTAAGAAGATAGACAATAGAGCTGCTACAAAAAGCTCCCGATAATACAAGATAAGCCTCCAAAGGATGGATAAGAGATGAAGACCAATGCCAAAGTAGATATGGGTTGTATGAAGTGCCAAGTCCCCACTGGAAGATGCCACGCCCTGCTAGAATGTTGAAGCTCCTCAATAATTTGGCCCTGCTACAAAATGTGTCCAAACACCTTAAGGAATACGCCAAACAATAGATCAAATGATGGCAAGAACAACCTAGGTGCCCGAATCTCCAATATTTACCTCAAAACCTATGGATCTGAACCTCCTCCAAGATATGGTGCCCCCTCATGGATGCCTGAAATCCTAGATAAATCGACCTCACTCCTAGATGCCTCCAAATGCTCCAAAAAACTGCTATAATGATAGATCGAGGCTTGGTTACCTCCCTGGTGAAGTCCCAAGTGAAATGGTGAAGATCTGAGCTAGCAAATGACTAAAACCAATTTCTGAAGTTTGCTCCTCTCTTCCAATTCGTCCCATACATCTAATAAATCAAATGGCACCTAAAACTCCTCATGAATGGACTAGATCTGATGTCCAAGGCCCTGCAATGAAAACCCAAGTGATAGAATCTCCAAAAGCCCTGCCAATCACCTGCAATGAAACTCTCTCCAATAATGGTGTGCCCCCCTTGCTAGAAACCCCCAATGGTGCGCCCTCCTTCTCTTCATGTGTCTGTGGCTGGTGTAGAAAATCCCCTGCACTGATGTAGAACCGAACTAGAATGGTGTGGGAGAGNGCCAACTCATCAACTGCTTGTCTCAACCATGACTAGTTTTGGATTAGTCAACAACCCTAACTTGGAATAATCATAACTTTGTACATGTAATGAATGAAGACCTGAAACTGATACACAATGTTCTTTAGTGTGTTTTATGTAATTCCTATAGGTGGCACTACTTGTAACCTCTCATAAAAGGAGTTATAGCAAAACTGACATACCTTGCTGAATTCTGGATTATTCTAGAGAGCGACCTTGTAGAGTGTGCCCCGCACTGAATATTTATTGAATAAATATTAAACTATTCTAGAGAATACTATAGACTATAATATAACCAACACAATTGGTCTCACTGAATTTGTATCTGTTATGAAGAATTTATGACGTTTTTACCCGAAACACCTGTTTTTGACTAGTTTCAGGACTTGTGACAAACCCTATTTTCCACGGAGTGTAACTCCCAAAATACAACGACCCACAAGATGAATTTTTAACCATGGATACTTGGATATGTTTTCTCACTTGAATATCAATTTTAGGATCTGAATCATTATAAAAAAAAGTTATAGCGAAAGTGGTGAGATGACCTGTAAATAACATACCTTAGAAAACACCATCAAAAGAATTTATCCTTCCTTGCATTTCAGCCTTCTTTTCTTCACTTTCCTCAAAATTTCGGCTTAGATATCCTTGGTTACCTCAGTCACCTATATATATTCAATATGCTCAAGTGTTCCACACCAAGAATGCTCAATAAGATCTCACAAGAAGCTCTCCATCAATACTCCAAAATATATTCTCACAAGAAGCTCTCCATTGATCCACAAAAAGGATGATCTACAAGAGACCATTGCTATCTTATTTATACTT
>JZKD02S2120518.1:0-46562 GCA_000966675.3 Picea glauca
GGCCGCGTTCACACGCGGGCTGTAGTGAGCCAAGGCACGCGCACACGTGGGATGCACTACTGACAGGACGTGTACCTATTGACATATTGATATCTATTGAGGATTGTTGCCTCATCTCATTTGGTGCTAAGGGTGTAATCCAAGTCTTGAATTATAGAGAAGGTGCTCTTACAGAGTTGTACTCTATTCAATTGTTGTTGATAAACCCCAAGGATTGTAGTTCATAATAAGAGGAAAATTGTACATACATCTTGTGTTCTTTGTGTTCATTGTGGTGATGACTTGTTGATGATATATTGCTGCTATATGTTGCTGATATGTGCTCACATATAACTAGTAATAAATGACATCAAGGGTAATGAATAAATGTTGAATGCTAATTGATGAGTTTTTGTGCAAGAGGGAAGTTTTGGGAAAAAGATCCCCACACTCATTCACCCACCCCTCTCTAAGTGTGGTAGGTGTGTCCAAAAAGATATTCATTAGGATATGTTAAACATTGAGTTTGAAGGAAAATAAGNAACACTTCATCTTTTGATTTCAAAAAGTAAACCCAGGTTTTACGAGAATAGTCATCAATAAAATATACATAGTATACATACCCACTGATGGAGGATGATGGAATTGGGCCACACATGTCTGAATGAATGAGATCTAGGACTCCTTTTGTTTTACTGTCTCTCTTCAGAAAAAGGTTCTTGATGTTCTTTCCTTGTGCACATCCATTGCACACTCCTTCATGGTCAACCTTAAGGTCTGGTAGAACTATGACCACCTTGCTTACATAAAGTAATCCCTTGTAGTTGATGTGGACTAATATTTTATGCCAAAGTTCACATGGATTCTCAATGGAGTGGGCCATGGCTGCTTCTGAGTGACCCTTTAGCTTATACAAGCCACCTTCTTCTTTTCCAATAACAATTGCTTCTTCCATGGTTTTTCCTTTGGCCCACCTAAAGACTTCTCCATTTATGAAGGAAACTATGAAGCCTTTCTTTTCTAAATATGAGATGGAGATTAATTTCTTTGTCAGACCTGGTACATATAGTACATCCTTCATCTTCATTGGGGTCCCTGAATTAAGCTTGTAATTTGATTCTCCTACTCCCTTGATAGGATATTGATAATCATCTCCAAATGTAACTTTATGAGAAAAAATATTTTCTAAAAGGCAAGAGAGAATGTCTCTTTGACCTGTCATGTGCTTGGAAACACCACTATCAATGAGCCAAGTGTCCTCACCATGTGATATTGATCCTGAGAGGGCAGAGATTAAGACATAGTCTTCAATTCATTCTTTTATCATCTTTGTGGGTGGATCTTCATCTTCAACTGCATGGGCATGGTGCCTCTTGTTTTTCCTCTTTTATTCTTCTCATCTAGTTGGAAAATGTTTCACAATATCTCCCATATTGTCACAATGGTAACATTAGTAGGATGAGAAATATTTTTCTCTTCTTTGTCCTTTCCGAAACTTTTGGAATCTCTTTGGTTGAGATTCTTTATGTAAGAATTTTTTTGGGGGGTGAGACTCCTTATGAGTTTCTTTCTAGAAGTAATACTTCTTTCTTCCTCCTTTAGTGTGAGTAGATAGGGCTTGATCTTCATCTCTTGATAGAAAATCTTCTTGGTTATCTACTCTTGATTCTTCTTGAATACATTCTTCCCAAAGACTGTCAAATTGTAGTTTCTCCTTTCTGGCACAAATAGTTTGGATGAATGCATCCCAAAGTCTTGTGAGACCATTAAGGTTCATCATTATGAGTTCGTCTTCATCTATAGTATCTCCAATTGATTCTATATGTTCTTTGAATTGTGATATTTTGGAGAAATATTCCTAGATTGTTTCTCCTTTCTGCATCCTTGTATTCTTGAGTTGAGTTCTTAGATCCATATTCTAATTTATGTTCTTTCCTTCATATAATCTAGTTAGGGCATCAAACATTTTGGAATCTTCTTTGAATACACTTGAGGAATCAAGTGATCTTTGATAGAATTTGCAATGATTCTTTTGGCCCTAATTGTGTCCTTTCGATGTTTTGCTTTAGCTGCAACATCGGTGGGTTCTAGTACATCTTATTTAATGAATCTTGCTAGGTCATTCTCTTCAAGAATGAGTCAAATCCTATACTTCCAGGCATAAAAGTTTTCCACACCTTCTAACTTGTCAACAAGATTAGTGCTTGCATACATCTTTTACCTAGAGCTAGGAAAATGACCAAAAAATGAAAATGCTCAGAATATAATTTTGAACTTACCAAGAGGTGCGCTTGGCTGAGGCAAGCAGCCTGGTGTGGTTAGATTTCAGAAAATCCAAATTTTCTCCCTTCAAACTTGACCAACGGATTTCTGGACTCGTGCTTTTGGTTTTCTGGCACTTCTGATTTTTTGTTACTTCTGGTTTCTTGGTACTTCTAGTTTTCTAGTACTTCTGGTACTGGTGAAAACTGGGGTTTCACTTTTTGGGAGTTCTATCCACTCAAAAGGTGCATTGAAGGTGTCAAATAGTTCCTTGGGCTAGGGCACACTTTTCTAGAAGACTTTTAGGCTGGAATTCCTCTTCAATGAAAAGCCCTATTTTTCTTGTACAACAACAATGAAGTTTATCCTTTTCTTGTGAAAGATTCTCTCTTCAACTTAGCTTTGATACCATGTTAGAGTTTAAGCTATTATTAGGTTTCTTTTCAATTTACTAGATAACCATAGAATGGATAGGATCACTGAGAGAAACACAATCAAAAGAGACACATTATTTATCCCAGTAAACCCTCATGGGGGAGAAAACCCAACAAAAACTTCCTTAATATAGATAGCCAATACAATTCCAAGAGAATAAACCAAACACTACAGAATGTCCTCTCCCAAGTAATGTGCCTCTCTCTCTTCCTTCTTCTCCAACTGCAGCTCCAAACTTGCGCTCTGGATGATCGAATGAGTGAGTGAACAAATGAGGCACTGGCCTCCTTTATTTATACAATCTGTCAGGTGCTGAAAGGAAGTGTCTTTTCACTGGCAGGGTCGAATTCTCTTTCTAGGTGGTTAGAACCACCTTAATTTATTCTGGTGGTCAACTTCTCATTTTGTATATTACAATTAGGGTTTGACCAATCCACAAAAGGGGATTTGGTCATTTACAATGCTCGACATCATCAATCCACAAAAGGTGATTGATATAATGAATAATACATCAATAATAAATAGAATACTCTTTTCAGTTACAATATTTCAACACACAAAATGGTCAATTTGTCCCTAGATTACTTCTTCTTCTGTGGTGTATTGTTGGGCGAAGTGGAGGTTGAATCTATCTTGCTATCCTGGGCCTTCTTATTTTCTCTCACAACCTTTTTAATGATATTCATGAGATTCTTGTTTCTTGACTCTGCCAAACCATTCCCCTGGGGATAGTCATTTGATGAGTGGGATATAGTGATGCCATATTTGAAACAAAATTATGCTAAATCAAGGGATCTAAAAGCCTTGGAATTTTCAGTGGTGATTTTGGGTGGTACTCCAAATATTGTTATGATTCTTTCTTCCAAAGAGTTCATGACTACATCTTCAATAGCCTTCTTTGTAGGAACAAATTCTACCCATCGGGTGAAGTAATTTGTGGTGGTCAAAATCAATCAGTAACCATTACTTGAATTATACTTGAATTCACCAATAAAATCCAAACCCCATTACTGAAAAGGGGTTTCTACAATTATGGGTCTCAAGCATTGTGTAGGGAGTCTCTATTTACCCGTAAAGTATTGACAAGGTTGGCACGAGCAAACATATCGGTAAGTATCAAAAAATAATGTCGGCCAATAATATTCGACTCTCAAAATATTGTGAGCAGTAGTACAAGCAATGAAATGCCCCCCACAATACCCCGAGTGTAGCTCCTCTAACAAATTGTTAGCCTCATTTTTATTCACACATCTAAGGAAAACTCCATTTGGGTCTTTCCAACCAAGACCATCTTCAGTTATGTAGTGCTTCATAGCTTTGAGTCTTAGATCCCTTCTTTTATAGTCTATCAGGTGGTCCAGGCATGAAAAGTTCTTAAGGTAGTATATAATGTCAGAATACCATTCATCATGTTCTAATTCACTTACCACCATATTCACTTGCACATTTTCTCCCATTTGTATGGATTCTTCGTTGCTTTTGGTTAACATTTGGGCTAAACCTTGTCCCTTTATGATCTTAGTGGGTTTTATTTCTAATTCATACTCTTGGATTTTGGAAACCCGCTTACCCCTAGTACCCATGCAATCCTGTTGTGACAAAATATCTTTTACCGTTGGGTAAGGGACATAAGCCTTAATATTGTTATAGCCAACATAGTTTATAAAATTCTTGAGAGATTTCACCGGGGCATAATCTTGTTTTTTAGTAATTGAATAATTCAATTATGAATTCCTAAGGACTTTTCTCATGAATGCAAAAGGGTGTTCATGATCATCAACATCCTTTTGCAACAAGACACCTGAAATGGTAGCTTGAGAGGAAAAGGATAATATCATGAAATCAAGTGAGTAATGAGGGATAACCAAAATCGGGGCTTTGGAAATGGCATTATTTATGTCTTTAAAAGATCATAGACCTTTGTCATCCCATGTGGATGCCACATATTTCTTAAGCAAGGAACTCATGGGTTTTATTCTTTCAGCAAAATTTGGAACAAATATTCAAATGAATTTATCTTGCCAAAGAATGATTGAAAGGCCTTCTTATTAGCAGGGGGGTGTACATCCTTGATAGACTGGATTATTTATGGGTCAAAAAAGATTCCTCCTTCTGAAACTATGTTCCCCAATAAATTTCCTTCATCTATCCCAAAAATAGACTTTTTAGGGTTCAGGGAAATACCATATTTCCTACACCTTTCAAAGACAATTCTGAGGTGTGACATATGATCTTTCCTTTCTTTTGACATGACTGTGAGATCATCTTGGTAAATTTATATAATCTTATGGATTAGGTCCCTAAAGTCAAATTCCATTTCTCTTTGAAAATTTGAACCATTATTCATAAGGCCAAACATAATTCTTAAGTACGTGAATGTTCCCCATGGTGCAGTAAATGTTGTTTTGAGTTGATCCTCCCTTTTGAGTAACACTTGATTGTATCCAGAAAATCCATCTAGCATAGAAATCATGGGAGGGGGTAATGTTCCTTTAATGATAGTTGGTTAAGGTTCCAGAAATCAACACATAGGTGAATATCATCACTCTTCTTTCAGACAACTACCAAATTAGACATCCATGATGAATACCTAATGGGGACTATGATACCAGAGTCTACCATCTTTTGGAGTTCCTTTTGTATCTAATTTTCCAAATTAGGGTTAATATGACTTAGTTTTTTGTCAAAAAGTTTTGGCTCCCTCTGTTAAGGGTATGGAATGTTGGATGAAACCACTCTTGTAAGCCTTCAAGTCATCATAAGTCCAAGAAAAGTCATCCTTAAATTATCTAATGAGTCGAGTATTGCATTTCTCTCCGTCTCAGTGGTGCCCTCCCCTATCTTTACCATTCTTGGGTCTATCTCGGTCCCAATATTGAATTACAAGACCTTATTTGTTTGTTGTTTGGGTTTTTTTCCTTTGTAAACATCATGTATATCAAATAGTCATTCTAAAGGAATGTACACTTTTGGTAGAGTATTATTTTGCAAATTTACTACCCAAAAATCCATGGACTCATCCAAGCAACTTACTTGTGAATCGATGAACTCACTACTATTATCCATTAATCTAAGGATTTGATTTTCATCCTCAAAAAAATTCTAGTGCTCTAAGTTATCAGGGATTGATGGTCTAAATAGAACCTCCATTTTGCACAAATTTTGGAGGGGGCCTTCACAAAGTTGCAAGGTGGATGTTGAGACAGATAGGGCATCTACTACGTAATTTTCCTCTCCGGGGTCTTCTCAATTGACACCACTTCAAAATATTTTTCAACACACCTTGAAAAGTCTCGGTACCTTTTGAGTCTCTCATTCTTTGTGGCAAAGCTTAGCAGTACTTGTGAAACTACTAGGTCTGAATCACCAATTACCCTCAAGTGCCCTATACCCCTATCAATGGCCAAATTAAGACCTATGATTAGAGCCTCATACTCGAAAACATTTTTCGTGTAATGATATTCAAGCCTATAGGAGTAGTAGAAGGTTTATTTAGAAGTGGTTGTTAGGATAATGCATGTCCCTGAATCAAAACTAGAGTGAGCACCATCGAATTCTAAGGTCCATATTCCTTCAGGTGTTTTGTAGGTTTCATATTTGAAATCTCCTCCTTGAACAAACCATGTCTCTACTCCATTGTTTATACATAGGAGTTGATCAGTGGGTTCTTCAGAGACTTCAATGAGACATTCAATGATAGGTTTCTTGTGAAGGGTGAAAAATCCTCCCTCAGGATGGGGCATAATGGATTTAGATCCTTTGTCTTGGAATTTTCCACCTATTTTTTCTACCAAGTCTTTGTAGAGCAAGATTCCCCGACTACTTAATGTGTCTATTACTATTAAATAGATCTTGAAAGAGACATCAGGGAAAGTATGGAAGGAAACCACCAAGTCTTTGATAAGACCACGTGTAAAAACATCTCATGTATCATTATATGGTCGTGATATACTAAGTCCCAGTTGGTGCATGACCCTTTCAGTCATGATGTTTCTGGAAGTATCTGGGTCAAAAATGTAATTATGGAGAAGGGAATTATTTATTTGGAGGGTAACATAAGAAGGTGTGGGTTCACCATATCTTGTCCCAATGCTTCCAATATGAAAAATGACTGAGGATTCTTCTTCCAAATCACATTATTCGGTGATTTGTGAAGGTGAACATTCAATGTCTTCTTTATCACCCTCCCAATCTTCAAAAATATTTTTAGGGGCACTTAGATCCTAATTGGGTTCATGTTGTTTCAAAAAATCATGGAATCTTTCATGTTTGAAAACCCCTTATTCCAAGTACCGGTTCCCTTAGGGATAATAGCCAACTTAATTTCATCGTTTACCTCTAGTTTCTCTAGGAAATCATGTTCTTCATCTTCTATGTTTTCCTCATTGAACCATAAGGTATCATCTTGGTCATGAAGAAGATTGACCTGGGAAATAGGATCACCCCATTTGAGATTTTCTTCAATCTGGCAAGCAACATCTTGTGCCTCCTTGAGGTTTGTAGGGAATTGGTTCCTGAAGAGGGATTGGAAGTTTCCTTCGAAATAATTTAGGTATTTTCCGAGAATATCTCTCTCTAGTAGAAAGTCAAAATCAATTCGACCAATTAATGTATTAAATATGTCATTAAATTCCCTAATAGTTTCATGGTTTTTTTTGCAAATTTTGAGGTATTGGGAATAAAGAGAGGCCATGTCTTCCATGACACCCCATATTTGTATGAAAAATTGTTCTAGATCTTCACATGTCGTGAGGCTTTTTCGTGGGAGGTTAGTGCTCCATTTTCTAGTATCTCTAGTAAGTGAGGTAAAGAAAATTTTCATGAATGTGTCCGGATGTTCTTTCCCAGATTGATGGAAGTCATATTTCTCACAAAATTTGGTCCAATATGTGTTACCGGAAGCCCCAGTCTCTCCGTAAAACTTGGGTATCTATGAATTGTAATCTTTAGGGATATAATGTAATCCCTCTTTGATATTGGCCAAGTCCAAAGGGTTGAATATTTCTTTGGGGGGCGATTTAGGAGGGGCCATGGGGACAATAGGAACCCCGTGATAATAAGGTGTGTATTGACGTCCACTACGGGTCGTCATCAGTGGAGTCACCAAACAATATCCTTGAGATTATCAAAAGGGATGAGGTAATCACCCTTAGTGGAGTTTCCAGGTAATCTTTGTGAAAATAAGTCTTTCAATAAAGGCTTATCGAAAAAAGTGTCGTATGAGGAAAATTGACTTGATTTCCCCAACAATGGCACCAAAAATGTTATCGCACATTCTATACTTTCCCAAGGCAAAAGGAAAGTAGGAATATATTGATGTAACACATAGGTAACCCTATCAATATCACCCCAACAAGTTACTTCTTTCTCTTTAGGAGGAGGAAAACCTCACTCCAAGGGAGACGTCCCAGGACCTAGTTGGTTGATGAAGGAGGGTAAGACAAGGTAATACCACCCCTCTGTCTAGGTCACTCAAATGAATGAAGTCACTTGGAATGGTTAAGTCAAGGGGTTTAAGGGAAATAAGGTGAATGATACCCACCCTTTACCAAAGAAAAAACAAACTTTAATCAATGATATCAATGCTTTCATTCAGTGACTTCAATATACAAGTCTACTACCAAGCAAGTTTATGCATAAAATATAGATGTGTAGCAACAGTAATAAATCCAGAAATTGTAACTTATAAGGACAATGTAATAAAATATAAAGACCTTGCAATGATAGTACTTTTTCCACTTAAAATTTATATATTAATATTATCCAAGTAATGATTTTAGAAGGGTTATCAAATTACTCATAACAACAACAAATTAACAATTATGACAGTAGTAAACAACTTCAGAAAAGTTCCTTGCTAAGGCAATTTAGTGGACACTTTTAGCATTTATTGATTGTGGCTTGCCTAGTACAAATTATGGGTGGCTTATCAATCAACAAATGAATATAAGAGGCTATAGAAAGTGGTTGTAATAGCATCAAAACAATATTGATGACGACTGCAAGAGACCTTTAGAAATGCACTTTATGAAGAGCAATTTAGGCACACTTTAACTCCAACTGATAATACTTTCCTTCATTCAATTTTCTAGGTTAGTTTAGCTAACTTATAAGCTAAATGAGATATTATATAGTGGTTTTAGAAGTGTTAGCAACAAAAGCAATTTAGTACCTTAAAACTAGGTTAGTAGGTTAGGTTAAGTTGGTAGAGATAGAAAGTGGAGTTGAGTGTAGTCTTGTCAAGGAATAGGAGAAGAGGACTAGTGACTTCAAGGGTAATGTTGTCAAGGTGGACGACTTCTTCTAAGGCTGCAAATCAATTGATGATGATGCACAAAAGTCTAAGAGGGAAAATTCATAGGAGAAGTAGTAACTTAAGTCCTCTTATGCATTGACCTAAAGAGACAAGATGATAGGGTGTAGGAACTTCTATGCCCTAGTTCCTTTCTCTCCTTAGACTTATTATGGAGTAAAAATTATGCAACAATAACTATGTCAAAATCCTTAGAGTGCTAACAATTTAGGGCTCTACGGTTTCACTAGTTACTAGATCAATTCAATGAAAGGATTGACAAATAAAAAGTAAGAAAGTAGCAATTTAAGTTTCTTACTTCAAGCATTAAATACACCATGCAGTTTCATAATATTGTATGAGAAAATAAAACCATTCAATAGATGACAAAATGCATATTTTACTTACTTGCACCAAGAATAATCATGAGAATACCATGCAAGATCACCATAAAACCTCCAAGATTGATCCAAGTTGCAAAAAATAGCCTTAAAAAAGAATGTTGCCTCACAATTTCAGCCAATAACCCTCACTAGGCGAAAATTTCAGACCTCTTGTCTTAGATGACAAGTTGTGATGTCTAAAATGAGAGTACTTTATGTTAATTATACAAAAGTTTGACCTTTACTTAATTTTTAGGTCAAAACAAGGTCGACCTGGCCAAATTACAACAAAAATTCAATTTTGACATTATTAAATAAATTTGCATCTAAACACACCTCCAAGGGTGACATCATGACCTTCTAGGGTGATGTTGAGGCCCATAAGTGAAATGTTGAGCTAGAAAAGTGGGGTGCTTGGCCTCCAAAGGACCCAAATGATGCCCACACATGCCACTAGGCTCATAAATTCCTCCAAAAATGAAACCCTAGCTCTGGATGACGTCTAGGGTCATGATGGTGACGTCTAAGGCCCTTAAGGGATAGCATTCATGCAGGAAAGGCAAGGTCCCCTGGGTCTAGGTTTGTCAGGGTGCCTCCAAAGGAAACATCGTTTCTTTTCTTGGTGCAAGTCTTCAATTTCTCCTTACCCTTGGCTGGGGTTGCAACATATATTTGTGGGATTTAAGCCCCCATGAAGGTCTAAGATAATCATTCCCTCATATGTACTTATCCACTGATCAAGGTCTTGCAACAATAAAAATTACGCCCTCCAGGGGTTCATAAGTCACAGGGATCATAGCATGTAAATCACATCCAATAATTAAATTACCCAAACATGTGCATAACCCCCCTTAACCTAGACAAATGCTCAAAGAAGTTATGAAATTTGACAAGTTAGGTTTGGATAAGGTCTCAGGGTGTCCTATTGGGATAACCTCTCTTAAGTTTGGGATCTTTCCCAGGTGGGGTCTAATCCAGGTCATGTAAGTGTATGAGGTGGAATGGGGTAGATGTTTGGGCATGGGTGCATGCAATAACAGGGAAATGTAAAGTCTTACCTATGGGTGCCTTTGTAGAGGGCGAGCTTCACCTTGTCATAAATGCAATTGCTTCCTAGCCCATTCATTGCATTTTATTCTTATCTTTATTTATTTTGATATTTTTATCTTTTTCTTCAAGGGAATAATTGAAGGCCACTATATTTGATTGATGACCAGAGGTGACAACATTTTCCACAAAAATTTCATGGAGATGAGAAGGTTGGCTCGCGATGAGACCCCCTTTCTCTTGTCTATGCCACCAAGAGCCACTACCATTAATTGGTGACCAGATAGTTGGTAGTGTGATACCGCTACATGCTCATGGTCATAATAGGTCGACTCGTGATGAGACCCACTATCCATCAACTAATACCTTGAGTGTTTATGTTATTCTATGGATCCCCTTTTATTACTCAAAATATTTTCACTGCTTTCTCAGGGATCCTTGGGTGAAGCATCTAGAAGGTTTCAAATTTGGATTTTAATTCTTGCTAGCTAATTTTACCCTCTAGGCCTTTAGCCACTTCTTCCCATGAAGTAACGTACAACCCTTTCTAGTGTACCCAATCCCAATGCACAAACAAGGATAGGAGATATGAAAGGAATAAAGATGGAAAATGGTAAGTATGGACGGAACGAACGATGACTTTTCACAGAACCAACCAGTAGCAACCCATCCTAAAGGGAAATCAACTTACTAGGGATCCATGTTACCCTTCTAGGTATGAACGAAGAAAATAGCATAATTTCTAAGCAAATGTCATGAAATGAAGAAGGATTCAATACAACATATTGAAGTGCTTAAAAAATCAGAGTGATACTTAACATGATACCCAGACTCATTACCTCATAGAGCAAGACTCACCGCTACTTCAGGACCAGGCTAGTGGAATGGATACTACTGCTGGTGATAAGTGGACTGCACTGAAGAAAAGAGGGGCCCTTTGGGGCCATGATCAAGTCATTTGGATCTTGGTACTCCATGTCTAGGACTTGTGGGCCTCGAGACGTGATATCCTTAGTTATCCCTAGGCTAGGGGATAAAAAATCCATAATTGTTTGAGATGTTCAATGCCATCGATCGACCGAGTTGCATATTTGAATTTGACCTACAAGGTCGAAATTTCAAGTTTAAATGGTCAATGTATCACTGGATAGAGTTAAAATATCGACGAATGAGATTCATTTTGGCGGTTGGGGAAATGAGGAATATCGATGATCTATATTCATTTTTGGTCGTTTGAGAATTAAGAGAAAATCAACGATCATGATCATTTCGAGTGGGAGATCAAAGGCCAGATTCACCTGGGTTTTGGCCAAAATTGTGTGAATGTTGAATTTTGTCAAAGGAACTCATCGATGACCGATGGTTGGGGATCGATAGGTTTTGGCAAATATTTCATGCATCCAAAAGACATCTTCGGTGGCCGATGGTCGATGGTTGGTGACCAATAAGTTTTGGAAAAGTGTTGAAGTTTGCCAAAATAAATCTTTGATCGTTGATGGTAGGGGATATACAATTTTTGGTGAAGTGTTGAAGTTCACCAAAAGAAATCTTCGATCACTAATGGTTGATGGTCGGGGATCGGTGAGTTTTGACGAAGTGTTGAATTTTTCCAAAATAAATTGTTGATCGTCGATGTATGATGATCGGGGATTGACAGAATTTGGTGAAAGTTTCACGTGACCAAAGGAAATCTTCGATATTCGATGGTTAGGGGTTGATATATCTAGTGTGAAGTCAAAATTTCTTTCAAGAGACACTATCGATGGTCGATGGAGAAAATAGGGTGATGACATGTCATGCTACATCAACATCCACGTGTCATTCCATGTCATCATACACTGTCATGCCACATCAATCCAGTTGTTTCCTCAGGATGATTTGTCATGACATGTAATCATCTACGTGTCATGCCACATCAACATAGTTTCCACGTTGGACAAGAGATGGTCAACAACCGATGGTCAGGGTTCGGCAAAATCATAACTAAGTTAGTCGTCGAAGGAATTCGCTGATAGTCGATCATCGATGAACGACAAAATTTATGGGAAAATTTTGGTTTGTGAAGAAAAATAGTTGATGGTCAATGATCGGGAATTGGGGATATTAGTGGAAAATTTTGGTTTACAAAAGAAATCGCCAATCACCAATTGTCGATAGAGAGTGGATCAATGGTCCATAATTCTTTCAATTTGATATTGACGATGCAGATTGTCATAAAAAGATCATGTTAAGTCAGATTGAGATGAAACTTTTAGGTTTTTTCCATAGAGAGGAGATATACAAAAGTGTCAAAGAGGTTCATTGTTCATTTCTACTTGGGTTTGTCAGAAATTGCAAAATAGTAGTTTTTAAAGATTTCAGTCCAGATCATTGGTAGAGGTCAATATTAAGATGAAACTCTTGGAGAGAGTCCAGAAAGAATACATGGAAATAACCCATGAAGAAACTGAATAAATTCTATGGGGATTGGAATGAGGATATGGAAATAGGCCTAAATCCACTATTTCGAGCCACTTTTTGGGGATTTTTGAGATTTTTAGAGGAAAAGCGACCCCAGATCACAAAAATGGAGAATTTTGTTTACTCAATATTTTATATACTCATTAATACAAGCAACTTTGGTTTTTTGAAATTTTTCCTAGAAGTGCACAGATTGAGAGATAGTCGGTTTTTCTAAAAATCCAAGTCTGGAAAAAGGGGTGAAAATGACAAAGTTGTCATTTCCAAATTAATGCAATTTTTGAATGGAGCATCATATTTCAAATATGAGATTTGTTTTTAATTATCTGTCATTATTTTTATATATGCTTCACATAAATTTTTCTCTAGTTCTTGACATATTTTCTTTTGCAGTTGATAAAATTTGGGTTTTCAATCAAATTACATCAGTGGAGAAAATTCACAAATGCGATGAAAATGGATTTTTTCAGGAAGCCATAACTTTCATCTCAGAGATCAAAACGAGGCATGATTATAGTAATAGTAAATATGATTTAGATAAGAATAACCTGTAATTATTAGAATTTGAAGGATTATGATATAATTCTTCATGAGTTGAGAAAAAAAAGGACCTGTAGCATTAATTGAAAATGTTCTATAATATGCATAATTCTAACAAAAAATGTTGCTTTCACATTTTGCATAATTAGGGGATATAAGAATATCATTTCAAGATAATAATGTGGATTCGAGACATGGAGGAAGGAGAGGGAGCCTTTAGTCGTGAGAGAGAAGCCAAAGGTCAAAATATCAGTGTTGGTAATACATAGACAAAATCAAATGGACACAGGAGCAAAGGGGAGAAAGAAACAATAATAGAGATTGTGAGAAGCTTGAGAATAGAAGTGCAACATTACAAATCATAAAATGAGAATATGACGAGAGAAAAAAACCAAATAAATTCTCAAATGATGCAAATCCTAAATTAGTTGTAGAGGAAAGAAAAGAATGGATTAGACTCAAGAAAGGAGGAAGAAGGAATATATCATGAAAGAAAAGATAACTACAAAATAAATGTTCATTCAAGAAGTTCTAGCATAACTCATATGCATCACTCACCATCTTACTCGAATAGAAAATTTTATGCATCTGAAGACTCCATAAGCAATCCAAAAGTGTATCTTGTTAGGTACCAAAGAAGAAGACGTGAATTGGACAGTTTGCAAGGAGAGTTGAGGAATCTTAAGCCACCATCCTTTGATGGTGAAAGAAAAAGGAAAGTCGATGTTGAAGCCAAATTGCTTGGAATCATGAGGTATTTTCAGTAGCACAACTACTCATCTAACCTAGAAGCCATAATTTACACATACAATTTGCATGGAAAATATGTTATGTGGTGGGATCAGATAAAGAAATTTGAACACACTAATGAGAGAAGGATCACTTGAAAGAAGTTCAAGAGATATTTTCAGAAGGAGTATATTTTAGAGCACTTCTATGACAAGATGATGCAAGAGTTCTTTGAACTCATTTTTGGAAGCATTACCATTGAATAATATGAAAATACATTCTTGGGATTGCTGAAGTATGTGGGGTTTATCAAGGATGAGAAGGTAAAGATACAAAGGTTTTTTAGTAGACTGGCATCCTTTTATAAAGAGAAGATTCAATATGATGATCCTAGGACTTTGAAAAAGACCATTAGAAAGGATAAGTACATGTATGAGTTAGTCAAGGAAAAATAATCTTTGTAGAAATATTGGAAGGATAAGAAGAAAGAGAAATCTGATCAAAGAAGGAAGGGATTCAAAACGACTTTCAACAGAAACACCCCTAGTAAAAATCAACAAGATCGGTTCTAAGAATGAATCCAAGAGAGAAAACTCCTTGGGAAAAAAGGGAATACCACCAATCAAATGTTGGGGATGCAAGTAAGACCACATGTACAAGTATTTCCCTCATAGATAAGATAAAATGAAGACCGTGCACAACATCCAAGACACTAAAACAGTAGAAGACATGGAAAGAAGTATTCCAATAATATATGCAGCCTTAGAGGATCGATAAACATAACATCAATCCCATATGATTGACATGGAAGATAAGATCAGTAATCATCATGGTGTTATTTTAATTGATTCAAGAGCAAGCCATTGGTACATCGATCCTAAAATAGTGGACAAATTACAATTGATCATAAAGTTCTTTCGGATTCATCGCATAGGTTTTTGATATTCGACGTTTTGGACCAAATCAGTGTGGTCCATCATCAGGAAAAATATTATGAGATATGAAGGAAAAAAGATATAACAAGTGTAAATAAATACTTGAAAAGTTGTTATGAAGAGCCTGGTTTGGTCCGAAATGTTTAATATCAAAAACCTATGCGATGAATCCGAAAGAACTTTCTGATCAAAGCAATGGTCGCAAAAGTCTTAGAACATAAATTACATTTGGAGAAAAGTAAGATTGAAAAGTCAAGTTTGGTTCAACTAGCCACAAGAACCAAAAGAAGGATCAATGAGATTGTTGGAAGCTATCCAATAAGTCTTAATGTAGTGAGTACTAATGTAGACCTAAATATCATACCATTGGGATCTTATGATATCCTAATTGGAATGGATTGGTTGGAAAAGAATTGGACTATCCTAGATTGTCATAACAAGACATTTAAATGTCTTGGTGAGGAAGGAAAATAGAGCATTGTGAAAGGAATTCCAAGACCCATTTCTATAAGGGAAATTTCAGCCTTACAACTGAAGAGATGTTTCAGGAAAGGATGTCAATTATATGCAACTCATGTGGAGGAGACAAAAAATAAAAAAGGGCCAAGCCTTGAATATTTTTCAGTATTGCAAGAGTTTGAAGATGTATTCCAAGAAATACCAAGAATGCCACTGAAGAGGGAAATATATATTTCTCTATTGATTTAGTACTAGGAGTTGCCTCAGTATAAAAAAAACCTTACAGAATGAGTATACCAAAGTTAAAATAATTACAAATGTAGTTGGAACAATTGTTAAATAAAGGGTACATACTCCCAAGTGTTTCACCTTGTGGGGCACCAATACTCTTTGTCAAAAATAAGGATGGAACATTGAGGTTGTGTATTGACTTTAGAAAACTGGATAAAGCCACTGTGAAGAAAAAATACCCTCTACCCAGAATTGATTACCTATTTGACCATCTAAGAGGGGAAACTATATTTTCAAAGATATACTGATTAGGCTACCATCATGTAAGAATTAAGGAAAAAGACATCAGTAAGACAACCTTTAGAATTGGGTATGGACATTATCAATTTGTAGTGGTGACATTTGGACTGACCAATGCACCAATTGTCTTTATGTGCTTAATGAATGACATATTCATAAATTTTCTGGATAAGTTTGTCATTTTTTTCTTGTTGGACAGTTGGTTTGGACAGTTGGTTGCCATTGATGTCAACCCTTAGAAATTGATGTCAACCCTTGGAGAAGTCTAGAATCCCCAGAGATGTGGACGAGATTGTTGGAAAGTTTGTTATCATATGTATGATATAGTTTGATTGTGAGTTAGTTGATGTCAATATATATGATGGATACATTTGATGAAGTCTACATGAAGCCTCAAAGATGTGGTCATGGGACCCGAAGTTTGTTGAGGAATATGGACATGAAGGACAGTGCAAATGCAGGTAAGATACTCATAGATGGATAATAATAATCGTGTCATTTCTGGTGATATGTGGAATTCCATGTGGTTCCTCACAATTAGGGAGATATGGCCTTGTGAAGTTGGAAGCCCCGAAGAGTGGTCAAGAAGCCCCTAGTTGGTTACAAGTCTTGGTCAAAGGGTAAAGTGGGTGTAACAAGAAGCCCCTAAAACAAGGAAATAGGTTACCTAGCATTAGTATAAATAAACCTCAAAGAGTCTCTCCTTAGTATACACACACTTGAATTGAATATCTATCTTGTGAATATTATGTTTTATCTTTTGGAAAATATATTAGTGAATATGAGATTGAATATGACATATAAAGTTTGAGGTAGTGAAGGTCTGAAGGAGAGAAAGTTTTGGAGTTGCAGAAAATTGGTAACTCTAGTTTTCTGAGGTTATACGTGGGCTACAGAAGGCTAGGTCGCATACATCCAGGTGAAGTAGGAGGTCGGGTCATGTACATCCACGGGAAGTAGGAGGACATGTTGCGTATCTGGGGAAATTTTTTGAAGAAGAATGTTTGGTTGAGTTGCAACAAGGTTTGATGGTACAACACAAGTGTTGCATGGTATGAGATGGTATGCTTCAGATTTTCATGAGTAAAGATATGTATTTTATGTATTTTCTTGAGGCTTGTAGCTTGGATGGTGTGGTACATTCTTAATGTATTTCTTGGAGGCCCTTGATGGTACATGATTGCATATGGTTGAGGTGACATTGTTACATGCTTAAGACATACTCTTGGTACTTGGTGTATGGTTGTTATAATTCATTGTTAGAGGCACATCTTTGTGATATTGGCATATACTTGAGGGTTATTTTATGGTACATCACATGATTGAGAGTGATATGATATATAGTTGAGACACATTTCATGATATATGGTATGATACTAGTGTTGATGTACATGGTTGATGTGCATGGTTGGCATATGGTATGGTATTGATGGTTGATGTACTTGGTGTAGTACATGGTTGATACATGGTATGGTAAAGGTGTTGATGTACATTGTTGATGTGCATCATTGATGCATGATTTGGTATAGGTGTTGGTGCATGGTTGATGCACTTGTTGTAGTACAAGTTGTGGTACACGGTTGATGTTTGGTATGGTACATGTTTTGGTACATGGTTGAGACACATACCCTATGATGGTATGTTGGTGATCTTGATACATGCTTGGTAGAGGCATGTGTTGGTGATGTTGGACATCTATTTGAGAGGTGTCCTTGGTGTATGATCCATATAAGAGGATCTGGTTGAGTATGAGTGACAGTGACAGGTTAGACATGTTGATGTGATAAGTTGGATACAGTGACAGGTTGACAGTGACATGTTGCCAGGTCACATATTGATATGACAATGGTAGTGATAGTGATAGTAGCAGTGATAGTGGCAGTGATTGTGATAGTGACAGTTGGTCTACACTTATATTTCATGGATATAGGTCAGGGAAAGGAAAAGGGCTTGTAGCCTCCTTCCAGTTGGAGACAGAGAATCAGGGAGTTGTAGCTTCCTTCAGGTTGGAGCTTGAGAATTAGGGGGTTGTAGTCTCCTTCTGGTTGGAGCCATAGAATTCAGGGAGTTGTAGCTTCCTTTAGGTTGGAGCCTCCTTCTAGCTGTAGCTGGAGAATTTGGAAGTTGGTGCTTCCTATGAATGAATTCTTGATATATATAAGAAATCATTCTATGGTTTTCTCCCATTTGGGTTTCCACATAAATACTCATTTACTCTGTATTTGATATGATATTGATGTGATGTTTATTATGATTATATGCTCTATATTGAATGAAAACATAGATGATATATTGATGATAAACTGTTGAACATTGTTGTTAAAGTGAAAGAATATATATTGTGGTTAAAAGTGGTATAAAGTTTTCATACTGATTCACCACCCACTCTTAGTATTCCAACAATTGGTATCAGAGAAAGGTTCCTTCAGGAAACAACTTAACCACTGGAAGGAAGATCATGGAGAGAAACATTGTTTATAGAAATGGAATACCACAATTCGATAGTTAGAAAGGTCTGAAGTATGAGATGTGGAGCAACATAATGAAAACATTTTTATGGGCATAGGGATATGATGTGTGGCACTTAGGTTTTATAGGATACAATTCTACAAAGAAACCAAACACTGTAGCCAAGAAGGAATTGAAAAGGAACAACAAAATAGCATTGGATTTTATCTTGGAAGGATTACCTGATTTAGTAAAAGAGAAAGTGGGGAAATTTTTATCAGCTAAAGAACTTTGGGATAAGATGCATGATCTATATTTTGAGAAATATTTCATCAAAAAGTAAGAGAGTGCTAAAGAATATGCAGGTACAAAACAAGAAGAAAGATTTTCATCATACCAGACAAAAGAAGACTTTGTAATCAACAAAAGTGAGTTATTTTTCTTTAATTGTGAAGAGCGCGAACATCTTGAAATTGAATGTCCTTATTTGAAGATTGAAATTGATGAGATAGAAAATATCAATGAAATAGAAGACAACCATGAGATTGAAAAGGAAAATAATCAAGAAGCAAAATTCAATCAACGAGAAAGAGAACTTGAAGATGAAATAATCACATTGAANTGATCCTGAGAGGGCAGAGATTAAGACATAGTCTTCAATTCATTCTTTTATCATCTTTGTGGGTGGATCTTCATCTTCAACTGCATGGGCATGGTGCCTCTTGTTTTTCCTCTTTTATTCTTCTCATCTAGTTGGAAAATGTTTCACAATATCTCCCATATTGTCACAATGGTAACATTAGTAGGATGAGAAATATTTTTCTCTTCTTTGTCCTTTCCGAAACTTTTGGAATCTCTTTGGTTGAGATTCTTTATGTAAGAATTTTTTTGGGGGGTGAGACTCCTTATGAGTTTCTTTCTAGAAGTAATACTTCTTTCTTCCTCCTTTAGTGTGAGTAGATAGGGCTTGATCTTCATCTCTTGATAGAAAATCTTCTTGGTTATCTACTCTTGATTCTTCTTGAATACATTCTTCCCAAAGACTGTCAAATTGTAGTTTCTCCTTTCTGGCACAAATAGTTTGGATGAATGCATCCCAAAGTCTTGTGAGACCATTAAGGTTCATCATTATGAGTTCGTCTTCATCTATAGTATCTCCAATTGATTCTATATGTTCTTTGAATTGTGATATTTTGGAGAAATATTCCTAGATTGTTTCTCCTTTCTGCATCCTTGTATTCTTGAGTTGAGTTCTTAGATCCATATTCTAATTTATGTTCTTTCCTTCATATAATCTAGTTAGGGCATCAAACATTTTGGAATCTTCTTTGAATACACTTGAGGAATCAAGTGATCTTTGATAGAATTTGCAATGATTCTTTTGGCCCTAATTGTGTCCTTTCGATGTTTTGCTTTAGCTGCAACATCGGTGGGTTCTAGTACATCTTATTTAATGAATCTTGCTAGGTCATTCTCTTCAAGAATGAGTCAAATCCTATACTTCCAGGCATAAAAGTTTTCCACACCTTCTAACTTGTCAACAAGATTAGTGCTTGCATACATCTTTTACCTAGAGCTAGGAAAATGACCAAAAAATGAAAATGCTCAGAATATAATTTTGAACTTACCAAGAGGTGCGCTTGGCTGAGGCAAGCAGCCTGGTGTGGTTAGATTTCAGAAAATCCAAATTTTCTCCCTTCAAACTTGACCAACGGATTTCTGGACTCGTGCTTTTGGTTTTCTGGCACTTCTGATTTTTTGTTACTTCTGGTTTCTTGGTACTTCTAGTTTTCTAGTACTTCTGGTACTGGTGAAAACTGGGGTTTCACTTTTTGGGAGTTCTATCCACTCAAAAGGTGCATTGAAGGTGTCAAATAGTTCCTTGGGCTAGGGCACACTTTTCTAGAAGACTTTTAGGCTGGAATTCCTCTTCAATGAAAAGCCCTATTTTTCTTGTACAACAACAATGAAGTTTATCCTTTTCTTGTGAAAGATTCTCTCTTCAACTTAGCTTTGATACCATGTTAGAGTTTAAGCTATTATTAGGTTTCTTTTCAATTTACTAGATAACCATAGAATGGATAGGATCACTGAGAGAAACACAATCAAAAGAGACACATTATTTATCCCAGTAAACCCTCATGGGGGAGAAAACCCAACAAAAACTTCCTTAATATAGATAGCCAATACAATTCCAAGAGAATAAACCAAACACTACAGAATGTCCTCTCCCAAGTAATGTGCCTCTCTCTCTTCCTTCTTCTCCAACTGCAGCTCCAAACTTGCGCTCTGGATGATCGAATGAGTGAGTGAACAAATGAGGCACTGGCCTCCTTTATTTATACAATCTGTCAGGTGCTGAAAGGAAGTGTCTTTTCACTGGCAGGGTCGAATTCTCTTTCTAGGTGGTTAGAACCACCTTAATTTATTCTGGTGGTCAACTTCTCATTTTGTATATTACAATTAGGGTTTGACCAATCCACAAAAGGGGATTTGGTCATTTACAATGCTCGACATCATCAATCCACAAAAGGTGATTGATATAATGAATAATACATCAATAATAAATAGAATACTCTTTTCAGTTACAATATTTCAACACACAAAATGGTCAATTTGTCCCTAGATTACTTCTTCTTCTGTGGTGTATTGTTGGGCGAAGTGGAGGTTGAATCTATCTTGCTATCCTGGGCCTTCTTATTTTCTCTCACAACCTTTTTAATGATATTCATGAGATTCTTGTTTCTTGACTCTGCCAAACCATTCCCCTGGGGATAGTCATTTGATGAGTGGGATATAGTGATGCCATATTTGAAACAAAATTATGCTAAATCAAGGGATCTAAAAGCCTTGGAATTTTCAGTGGTGATTTTGGGTGGTACTCCAAATATTGTTATGATTCTTTCTTCCAAAGAGTTCATGACTACATCTTCAATAGCCTTCTTTGTAGGAACAAATTCTACCCATCGGGTGAAGTAATTTGTGGTGGTCAAAATCAATCAGTAACCATTACTTGAATTATACTTGAATTCACCAATAAAATCCAAACCCCATTACTGAAAAGGGGTTTCTACAATTATGGGTCTCAAGCATTGTGTAGGGAGTCTCTATTTACCCGTAAAGTATTGACAAGGTTGGCACGAGCAAACATATCGGTAAGTATCAAAAAATAATGTCGGCCAATAATATTCGACTCTCAAAATATTGTGAGCAGTAGTACAAGCAATGAAATGCCCCCCACAATACCCCGAGTGTAGCTCCTCTAACAAATTGTTAGCCTCATTTTTATTCACACATCTAAGGAAAACTCCATTTGGGTCTTTCCAACCAAGACCATCTTCAGTTATGTAGTGCTTCATAGCTTTGAGTCTTAGATCCCTTCTTTTATAGTCTATCAGGTGGTCCAGGCATGAAAAGTTCTTAAGGTAGTATATAATGTCAGAATACCATTCATCATGTTCTAATTCACTTACCACCATATTCACTTGCACATTTTCTCCCATTTGTATGGATTCTTCGTTGCTTTTGGTTAACATTTGGGCTAAACCTTGTCCCTTTATGATCTTAGTGGGTTTTATTTCTAATTCATACTCTTGGATTTTGGAAACCCGCTTACCCCTAGTACCCATGCAATCCTGTTGTGACAAAATATCTTTTACCGTTGGGTAAGGGACATAAGCCTTAATATTGTTATAGCCAACATAGTTTATAAAATTCTTGAGAGATTTCACCGGGGCATAATCTTGTTTTTTAGTAATTGAATAATTCAATTATGAATTCCTAAGGACTTTTCTCATGAATGCAAAAGGGTGTTCATGATCATCAACATCCTTTTGCAACAAGACACCTGAAATGGTAGCTTGAGAGGAAAAGGATAATATCATGAAATCAAGTGAGTAATGAGGGATAACCAAAATCGGGGCTTTGGAAATGGCATTATTTATGTCTTTAAAAGATCATAGACCTTTGTCATCCCATGTGGATGCCACATATTTCTTAAGCAAGGAACTCATGGGTTTTATTCTTTCAGCAAAATTTGGAACAAATATTCAAATGAATTTATCTTGCCAAAGAATGATTGAAAGGCCTTCTTATTAGCAGGGGGGTGTACATCCTTGATAGACTGGATTATTTATGGGTCAAAAAAGATTCCTCCTTCTGAAACTATGTTCCCCAATAAATTTCCTTCATCTATCCCAAAAATAGACTTTTTAGGGTTCAGGGAAATACCATATTTCCTACACCTTTCAAAGACAATTCTGAGGTGTGACATATGATCTTTCCTTTCTTTTGACATGACTGTGAGATCATCTTGGTAAATTTATATAATCTTATGGATTAGGTCCCTAAAGTCAAATTCCATTTCTCTTTGAAAATTTGAACCATTATTCATAAGGCCAAACATAATTCTTAAGTACGTGAATGTTCCCCATGGTGCAGTAAATGTTGTTTTGAGTTGATCCTCCCTTTTGAGTAACACTTGATTGTATCCAGAAAATCCATCTAGCATAGAAATCATGGGAGGGGGTAATGTTCCTTTAATGATAGTTGGTTAAGGTTCCAGAAATCAACACATAGGTGAATATCATCACTCTTCTTTCAGACAACTACCAAATTAGACATCCATGATGAATACCTAATGGGGACTATGATACCAGAGTCTACCATCTTTTGGAGTTCCTTTTGTATCTAATTTTCCAAATTAGGGTTAATATGACTTAGTTTTTTGTCAAAAAGTTTTGGCTCCCTCTGTTAAGGGTATGGAATGTTGGATGAAACCACTCTTGTAAGCCTTCAAGTCATCATAAGTCCAAGAAAAGTCATCCTTAAATTATCTAATGAGTCGAGTATTGCATTTCTCTCCGTCTCAGTGGTGCCCTCCCCTATCTTTACCATTCTTGGGTCTATCTCGGTCCCAATATTGAATTACAAGACCTTATTTGTTTGTTGTTTGGGTTTTTTTCCTTTGTAAACATCATGTATATCAAATAGTCATTCTAAAGGAATGTACACTTTTGGTAGAGTATTATTTTGCAAATTTACTACCCAAAAATCCATGGACTCATCCAAGCAACTTACTTGTGAATCGATGAACTCACTACTATTATCCATTAATCTAAGGATTTGATTTTCATCCTCAAAAAAATTCTAGTGCTCTAAGTTATCAGGGATTGATGGTCTAAATAGAACCTCCATTTTGCACAAATTTTGGAGGGGGCCTTCACAAAGTTGCAAGGTGGATGTTGAGACAGATAGGGCATCTGCTACGTAATTTTCCTCTCTGGGGTATTCTCAATTTACACCACTTCAAAATATTTTTCAACACACCTTGAAAAGTCTCGGTACCTTTTGAGTCTCTCATTCTTTGTGGCAAAGCTTAGTAGTACTTGTGAAACTACTAGGTCTGAATCACCAATTACCCTCAAGTGCCCTATACCCCTATTAATGGCCAAATTAAGACCTATGATTAGAGCCTCATACTTGAAAACATTTTTCGTGTAATGATATTCAAGCCTATAGGAGTAGTAGAAGGTTTATTTAGAAGTGGTTGTTAGGATAATGCATGTCCCTGAACCAAAACTAGAGTGAGCACCATTGAATTCTAAGGTCCATATTCCTTCAGGTGTTTTGTAGGTTTCATATTTGGAATCTCCTCCTTGAACAAACCATCTCTCTACTCCATTGTTTATACATAGGAGTTGATCAGTGGGTTCTTCAGAGACTTCAATGAGACATTCAATGATAGTTTTCTTGTGAAGGGTGAAAAATCCTCCCTCGGGATGGGGCATAATGGATTTAGATCCTTTGTCTTGGAATTTTCCACCTATTTTTTCTACCAAGTCTTTGTAGAGCAAGATTCCCCAACTACTTAATGTGTCTATTACTATTAAATCGATCTTGAAAGAGACATCAGGGCAAGTATGGAAGGAAAACACCAAGTCTTTGATAAGACCACGTGTAAAAACATCTCATGTATCATTATATGGTCATGATATACTAAGTCCTAGTTGGTGCATGACCCTTTCAGTCATGATGTTTCTGGAAGTATCTGGGTCAAAAATGTAATTATGGAGAAGGGAATTATTTATTTTGAGGGTAACATAAGAAGGTGTGGGTTCACCATATCTTGTCCCAATGCTTCCAATATGAAAAATGAATGAGGAGTCTTCTTCCAAATCACATTCCTCGGTGATTTGTGAAGGTGAACATTCAATGTCTTCTTTCTCACCCTCCCAATCTTCAAAAATATTTATAGGGGCACTTAGATCCTAATTGGGTTCATGTTGTTTCAAAAAATCATGGAATCTTTCATGTTTGAAAACCCCTTATTCCAAGTACCGGTTCCCTTAGGGATAATAGCCAACTTAATTTCATCGTTTACCTCTAGTTTCTCTAGGAAATCATGTTCTTCATCTTCTATGTTTTCCTCATTGAACCATAAGGTATCATCTTGGTCATGAAGAAGATTGACCTGGGAAATAGGATCACCCCATTTGAGATTTTCTTCAATCTGGCAAGCAACATCTTGTGCCTCCTTGAGGTTTGTAGGGAATTGGTTCCTGAAGAGGGATTGGAAGTTTCCTTCGAAATAATTTAGGTATTTTCCGAGAATATCTCTCTCTAGTAGAAAGTCAAAATCAATTCGACCAATTAATGTATTAAATATGTCATTAAATTCCCTAATAGTTTCATGGTTTTTTTTGCAAATTTTGAGGTATTGGGAATAAAGAGAGGCCATGTCTTCCATGACACCCCATATTTGTATGAAAAATTGTTCTAGATCTTCACATGTCGTGAGGCTTTTTCGTGGGAGGTTAGTGCTCCATTTTCTAGTATCTCTAGTAAGTGAGGTAAAGAAAATTTTCATGAATGTGTCCGGATGTTCTTTCCCAGATTGATGGAAGTCATATTTCTCACAAAATTTGGTCCAATATGTGTTACCGGAAGCCCCAGTCTCTCCGTAAAACTTGGGTATCTATGAATTGTAATCTTTAGGGATATAATGTAATCCCTCTTTGATATTGGCCAAGTCCAAAGGGTTGAATATTTCTTTGGGGGGCGATTTAGGAGGGGCCATGGGGACAATAGGAACCCCGTGATAATAAGGTGTGTATTGACGTCCACTACGGGTCGTCATCAGTGGAGTCACCAAACAATATCCTTGAGATTATCAAAAGGGATGAGGTAATCACCCTTAGTGGAGTTTCCAGGTAATCTTTGTGAAAATAAGTCTTTCAATAAAGGCTTATCGAAAAAAGTGTCGTATGAGGAAAATTGACTTGATTTCCCCAACAATGGCACCAAAAATGTTATCGCACATTCTATACTTTCCCAAGGCAAAAGGAAAGTAGGAATATATTGATGTAACACATAGGTAACCCTATCAATATCACCCCAACAAGTTACTTCTTTCTCTTTAGGAGGAGGAAAACCTCACTCCAAGGGAGACGTCCCAGGACCTAGTTGGTTGATGAAGGAGGGTAAGACAAGGTAATACCACCCCTCTGTCTAGGTCACTCAAATGAATGAAGTCACTTGGAATGGTTAAGTCAAGGGGTTTAAGGGAAATAAGGTGAATGATACCCACCCTTTACCAAAGAAAAAACAAACTTTAATCAATGATATCAATGCTTTCATTCAGTGACTTCAATATACAAGTCTACTACCAAGCAAGTTTATGCATAAAATATAGATGTGTAGCAACAGTAATAAATCCAGAAATTGTAACTTATAAGGACAATGTAATAAAATATAAAGACCTTGCAATGATAGTACTTTTTCCACTTAAAATTTATATATTAATATTATCCAAGTAATGATTTTAGAAGGGTTATCAAATTACTCATAACAACAACAAATTAACAATTATGACAGTAGTAAACAACTTCAGAAAAGTTCCTTGCTAAGGCAATTTAGTGGACACTTTTAGCATTTATTGATTGTGGCTTGCCTAGTACAAATTATGGGTGGCTTATCAATCAACAAATGAATATAAGAGGCTATAGAAAGTGGTTGTAATAGCATCAAAACAATATTGATGACGACTGCAAGAGACCTTTAGAAATGCACTTTATGAAGAGCAATTTAGGCACACTTTAACTCCAACTGATAATACTTTCCTTCATTCAATTTTCTAGGTTAGTTTAGCTAACTTATAAGCTAAATGAGATATTATATAGTGGTTTTAGAAGTGTTAGCAACAAAAGCAATTTAGTACCTTAAAACTAGGTTAGTAGGTTAGGTTAAGTTGGTAGAGATAGAAAGTGGAGTTGAGTGTAGTCTTGTCAAGGAATAGGAGAAGAGGACTAGTGACTTCAAGGGTAATGTTGTCAAGGTGGACGACTTCTTCTAAGGCTGCAAATCAATTGATGATGATGCACAAAAGTCTAAGAGGGAAAATTCATAGGAGAAGTAGTAACTTAAGTCCTCTTATGCATTGACCTAAAGAGACAAGATGATAGGGTGTAGGAACTTCTATGCCCTAGTTCCTTTCTCTCCTTAGACTTATTATGGAGTAAAAATTATGCAACAATAACTATGTCAAAATCCTTAGAGTGCTAACAATTTAGGGCTCTACGGTTTCACTAGTTACTAGATCAATTCAATGAAAGGATTGACAAATAAAAAGTAAGAAAGTAGCAATTTAAGTTTCTTACTTCAAGCATTAAATACACCATGCAGTTTCATAATATTGTATGAGAAAATAAAACCATTCAATAGATGACAAAATGCATATTTTACTTACTTGCACCAAGAATAATCATGAGAATACCATGCAAGATCACCATAAAACCTCCAAGATTGATCCAAGTTGCAAAAAATAGCCTTAAAAAAGAATGTTGCCTCACAATTTCAGCCAATAACCCTCACTAGGCGAAAATTTCAGACCTCTTGTCTTAGATGACAAGTTGTGATGTCTAAAATGAGAGTACTTTATGTTAATTATACAAAAGTTTGACCTTTACTTAATTTTTAGGTCAAAACAAGGTCGACCTGGCCAAATTACAACAAAAATTCAATTTTGACATTATTAAATAAATTTGCATCTAAACACACCTCCAAGGGTGACATCATGACCTTCTAGGGTGATGTTGAGGCCCATAAGTGAAATGTTGAGCTAGAAAAGTGGGGTGCTTGGCCTCCAAAGGACCCAAATGATGCCCACACATGCCACTAGGCTCATAAATTCCTCCAAAAATGAAACCCTAGCTCTGGATGACGTCTAGGGTCATGATGGTGACGTCTAAGGCCCTTAAGGGATAGCATTCATGCAGGAAAGGCAAGGTCCCCTGGGTCTAGGTTTGTCAGGGTGCCTCCAAAGGAAACATCGTTTCTTTTCTTGGTGCAAGTCTTCAATTTCTCCTTACCCTTGGCTGGGGTTGCAACATATATTTGTGGGATTTAAGCCCCCATGAAGGTCTAAGATAATCATTCCCTCATATGTACTTATCCACTGATCAAGGTCTTGCAACAATAAAAATTACGCCCTCCAGGGGTTCATAAGTCACAGGGATCATAGCATGTAAATCACATCCAATAATTAAATTACCCAAACATGTGCATAACCCCCCTTAACCTAGACAAATGCTCAAAGAAGTTATGAAATTTGACAAGTTAGGTTTGGATAAGGTCTCAGGGTGTCCTATTGGGATAACCTCTCTTAAGTTTGGGATCTTTCCCAGGTGGGGTCTAATCCAGGTCATGTAAGTGTATGAGGTGGAATGGGGTAGATGTTTGGGCATGGGTGCATGCAATAACAGGGAAATGTAAAGTCTTACCTATGGGTGCCTTTGTAGAGGGCGAGCTTCACCTTGTCATAAATGCAATTGCTTCCTAGCCCATTCATTGCATTTTATTCTTATCTTTATTTATTTTGATATTTTTATCTTTTTCTTCAAGGGAATAATTGAAGGCCACTATATTTGATTGATGACCAGAGGTGACAACATTTTCCACAAAAATTTCATGGAGATGAGAAGGTTGGCTCGCGATGAGACCCCCTTTCTCTTGTCTATGCCACCAAGAGCCACTACCATTAATTGGTGACCAGATAGTTGGTAGTGTGATACCGCTACATGCTCATGGTCATAATAGGTCGACTCGTGATGAGACCCACTATCCATCAACTAATACCTTGAGTGTTTATGTTATTCTATGGATCCCCTTTTATTACTCAAAATATTTTCACTGCTTTCTCAGGGATCCTTGGGTGAAGCATCTAGAAGGTTTCAAATTTGGATTTTAATTCTTGCTAGCTAATTTTACCCTCTAGGCCTTTAGCCACTTCTTCCCATGAAGTAACGTACAACCCTTTCTAGTGTACCCAATCCCAATGCACAAACAAGGATAGGAGATATGAAAGGAATAAAGATGGAAAATGGTAAGTATGGACGGAACGAACGATGACTTTTCACAGAACCAACCAGTAGCAACCCATCCTAAAGGGAAATCAACTTACTAGGGATCCATGTTACCCTTCTAGGTATGAACGAAGAAAATAGCATAATTTCTAAGCAAATGTCATGAAATGAAGAAGGATTCAATACAACATATTGAAGTGCTTAAAAAATCAGAGTGATACTTAACATGATACCCAGACTCATTACCTCATAGAGCAAGACTCACCGCTACTTCAGGACCAGGCTAGTGGAATGGATACTACTGCTGGTGATAAGTGGACTGCACTGAAGAAAAGAGGGGCCCTTTGGGGCCATGATCAAGTCATTTGGATCTTGGTACTCCATGTCTAGGACTTGTGGGCCTCGAGACGTGATATCCTTAGTTATCCCTAGGCTAGGGGATAAAAAATCCATAATTGTTTGAGATGTTCAATGCCATCGATCGACCGAGTTGCATATTTGAATTTGACCTACAAGGTCGAAATTTCAAGTTTAAATGGTCAATGTATCACTGGATAGAGTTAAAATATCGACGAATGAGATTCATTTTGGCGGTTGGGGAAATGAGGAATATCGATGATCTATATTCATTTTTGGTCGTTTGAGAATTAAGAGAAAATCAACGATCATGATCATTTCGAGTGGGAGATCAAAGGCCAGATTCACCTGGGTTTTGGCCAAAATTGTGTGAATGTTGAATTTTGTCAAAGGAACTCATCGATGACCGATGGTTGGGGATCGATAGGTTTTGGCAAATATTTCATGCATCCAAAAGACATCTTCGGTGGCCGATGGTCGATGGTTGGTGACCAATAAGTTTTGGAAAAGTGTTGAAGTTTGCCAAAATAAATCTTTGATCGTTGATGGTAGGGGATATACAATTTTTGGTGAAGTGTTGAAGTTCACCAAAAGAAATCTTCGATCACTAATGGTTGATGGTCGGGGATCGGTGAGTTTTGACGAAGTGTTGAATTTTTCCAAAATAAATTGTTGATCGTCGATGTATGATGATCGGGGATTGACAGAATTTGGTGAAAGTTTCACGTGACCAAAGGAAATCTTCGATATTCGATGGTTAGGGGTTGATATATCTAGTGTGAAGTCAAAATTTCTTTCAAGAGACACTATCGATGGTCGATGGAGAAAATAGGGTGATGACATGTCATGCTACATCAACATCCACGTGTCATTCCATGTCATCATACACTGTCATGCCACATCAATCCAGTTGTTTCCTCAGGATGATTTGTCATGACATGTAATCATCTACGTGTCATGCCACATCAACATAGTTTCCACGTTGGACAAGAGATGGTCAACAACCGATGGTCAGGGTTCGGCAAAATCATAACTAAGTTAGTCGTCGAAGGAATTCGCTGATAGTCGATCATCGATGAACGACAAAATTTATGGGAAAATTTTGGTTTGTGAAGAAAAATAGTTGATGGTCAATGATCGGGAATTGGGGATATTAGTGGAAAATTTTGGTTTACAAAAGAAATCGCCAATCACCAATTGTCGATAGAGAGTGGATCAATGGTCCATAATTCTTTCAATTTGATATTGACGATGCAGATTGTCATAAAAAGATCATGTTAAGTCAGATTGAGATGAAACTTTTAGGTTTTTTCCATAGAGAGGAGATATACAAAAGTGTCAAAGAGGTTCATTGTTCATTTCTACTTGGGTTTGTCAGAAATTGCAAAATAGTAGTTTTTAAAGATTTCAGTCCAGATCATTGGTAGAGGTCAATATTAAGATGAAACTCTTGGAGAGAGTCCAGAAAGAATACATGGAAATAACCCATGAAGAAACTGAATAAATTCTATGGGGATTGGAATGAGGATATGGAAATAGGCCTAAATCCACTATTTCGAGCCACTTTTTGGGGATTTTTGAGATTTTTAGAGGAAAAGCGACCCCAGATCACAAAAATGGAGAATTTTGTTTACTCAATATTTTATATACTCATTAATACAAGCAACTTTGGTTTTTTGAAATTTTTCCTAGAAGTGCACAGATTGAGAGATAGTCGGTTTTTCTAAAAATCCAAGTCTGGAAAAAGGGGTGAAAATGACAAAGTTGTCATTTCCAAATTAATGCAATTTTTGAATGGAGCATCATATTTCAAATATGAGATTTGTTTTTAATTATCTGTCATTATTTTTATATATGCTTCACATAAATTTTTCTCTAGTTCTTGACATATTTTCTTTTGCAGTTGATAAAATTTGGGTTTTCAATCAAATTACATCAGTGGAGAAAATTCACAAATGCGATGAAAATGGATTTTTTCAGGAAGCCATAACTTTCATCTCAGAGATCAAAACGAGGCATGATTATAGTAATAGTAAATATGATTTAGATAAGAATAACCTGTAATTATTAGAATTTGAAGGATTATGATATAATTCTTCATGAGTTGAGAAAAAAAAGGACCTGTAGCATTAATTGAAAATGTTCTATAATATGCATAATTCTAACAAAAAATGTTGCTTTCACATTTTGCATAATTAGGGGATATAAGAATATCATTTCAAGATAATAATGTGGATTCGAGACATGGAGGAAGGAGAGGGAGCCTTTAGTCGTGAGAGAGAAGCCAAAGGTCAAAATATCAGTGTTGGTAATACATAGACAAAATCAAATGGACACAGGAGCAAAGGGGAGAAAGAAACAATAATAGAGATTGTGAGAAGCTTGAGAATAGAAGTGCAACATTACAAATCATAAAATGAGAATATGACGAGAGAAAAAAACCAAATAAATTCTCAAATGATGCAAATCCTAAATTAGTTGTAGAGGAAAGAAAAGAATGGATTAGACTCAAGAAAGGAGGAAGAAGGAATATATCATGAAAGAAAAGATAACTACAAAATAAATGTTCATTCAAGAAGTTCTAGCATAACTCATATGCATCACTCACCATCTTACTCGAATAGAAAATTTTATGCATCTGAAGACTCCATAAGCAATCCAAAAGTGTATCTTGTTAGGTACCAAAGAAGAAGACGTGAATTGGACAGTTTGCAAGGAGAGTTGAGGAATCTTAAGCCACCATCCTTTGATGGTGAAAGAAAAAGGAAAGTCGATGTTGAAGCCAAATTGCTTGGAATCATGAGGTATTTTCAGTAGCACAACTACTCATCTAACCTAGAAGCCATAATTTACACATACAATTTGCATGGAAAATATGTTATGTGGTGGGATCAGATAAAGAAATTTGAACACACTAATGAGAGAAGGATCACTTGAAAGAAGTTCAAGAGATATTTTCAGAAGGAGTATATTTTAGAGCACTTCTATGACAAGATGATGCAAGAGTTCTTTGAACTCATTTTTGGAAGCATTACCATTGAATAATATGAAAATACATTCTTGGGATTGCTGAAGTATGTGGGGTTTATCAAGGATGAGAAGGTAAAGATACAAAGGTTTTTTAGTAGACTGGCATCCTTTTATAAAGAGAAGATTCAATATGATGATCCTAGGACTTTGAAAAAGACCATTAGAAAGGATAAGTACATGTATGAGTTAGTCAAGGAAAAATAATCTTTGTAGAAATATTGGAAGGATAAGAAGAAAGAGAAATCTGATCAAAGAAGGAAGGGATTCAAAACGACTTTCAACAGAAACACCCCTAGTAAAAATCAACAAGATCGGTTCTAAGAATGAATCCAAGAGAGAAAACTCCTTGGGAAAAAAGGGAATACCACCAATCAAATGTTGGGGATGCAAGTAAGACCACATGTACAAGTATTTCCCTCATAGATAAGATAAAATGAAGACCGTGCACAACATCCAAGACACTAAAACAGTAGAAGACATGGAAAGAAGTATTCCAATAATATATGCAGCCTTAGAGGATCGATAAACATAACATCAATCCCATATGATTGACATGGAAGATAAGATCAGTAATCATCATGGTGTTATTTTAATTGATTCAAGAGCAAGCCATTGGTACATCGATCCTAAAATAGTGGACAAATTACAATTGATCATAAAGTTCTTTCGGATTCATCGCATAGGTTTTTGATATTCGACGTTTTGGACCAAATCAGTGTGGTCCATCATCAGGAAAAATATTATGAGATATGAAGGAAAAAAGATATAACAAGTGTAAATAAATACTTGAAAAGTTGTTATGAAGAGCCTGGTTTGGTCCGAAATGTTTAATATCAAAAACCTATGCGATGAATCCGAAAGAACTTTCTGATCAAAGCAATGGTCGCAAAAGTCTTAGAACATAAATTACATTTGGAGAAAAGTAAGATTGAAAAGTCAAGTTTGGTTCAACTAGCCACAAGAACCAAAAGAAGGATCAATGAGATTGTTGGAAGCTATCCAATAAGTCTTAATGTAGTGAGTACTAATGTAGACCTAAATATCATACCATTGGGATCTTATGATATCCTAATTGGAATGGATTGGTTGGAAAAGAATTGGACTATCCTAGATTGTCATAACAAGACATTTAAATGTCTTGGTGAGGAAGGAAAATAGAGCATTGTGAAAGGAATTCCAAGACCCATTTCTATAAGGGAAATTTCAGCCTTACAACTGAAGAGATGTTTCAGGAAAGGATGTCAATTATATGCAACTCATGTGGAGGAGACAAAAAATAAAAAAGGGCCAAGCCTTGAATATTTTTCAGTATTGCAAGAGTTTGAAGATGTATTCCAAGAAATACCAAGAATGCCACTGAAGAGGGAAATATATATTTCTCTATTGATTTAGTACTAGGAGTTGCCTCAGTATAAAAAAAACCTTACAGAATGAGTATACCAAAGTTAAAATAATTACAAATGTAGTTGGAACAATTGTTAAATAAAGGGTACATACTCCCAAGTGTTTCACCTTGTGGGGCACCAATACTCTTTGTCAAAAATAAGGATGGAACATTGAGGTTGTGTATTGACTTTAGAAAACTGGATAAAGCCACTGTGAAGAAAAAATACCCTCTACCCAGAATTGATTACCTATTTGACCATCTAAGAGGGGAAACTATATTTTCAAAGATATACTGATTAGGCTACCATCATGTAAGAATTAAGGAAAAAGACATCAGTAAGACAACCTTTAGAATTGGGTATGGACATTATCAATTTGTAGTGGTGACATTTGGACTGACCAATGCACCAATTGTCTTTATGTGCTTAATGAATGACATATTCATAAATTTTCTGGATAAGTTTGTCATTTTTTTCTTGTTGGACAGTTGGTTTGGACAGTTGGTTGCCATTGATGTCAACCCTTAGAAATTGATGTCAACCCTTGGAGAAGTCTAGAATCCCCAGAGATGTGGACGAGATTGTTGGAAAGTTTGTTATCATATGTATGATATAGTTTGATTGTGAGTTAGTTGATGTCAATATATATGATGGATACATTTGATGAAGTCTACATGAAGCCTCAAAGATGTGGTCATGGGACCCGAAGTTTGTTGAGGAATATGGACATGAAGGACAGTGCAAATGCAGGTAAGATACTCATAGATGGATAATAATAATCGTGTCATTTCTGGTGATATGTGGAATTCCATGTGGTTCCTCACAATTAGGGAGATATGGCCTTGTGAAGTTGGAAGCCCCGAAGAGTGGTCAAGAAGCCCCTAGTTGGTTACAAGTCTTGGTCAAAGGGTAAAGTGGGTGTAACAAGAAGCCCCTAAAACAAGGAAATAGGTTACCTAGCATTAGTATAAATAAACCTCAAAGAGTCTCTCCTTAGTATACACACACTTGAATTGAATATCTATCTTGTGAATATTATGTTTTATCTTTTGGAAAATATATTAGTGAATATGAGATTGAATATGACATATAAAGTTTGAGGTAGTGAAGGTCTGAAGGAGAGAAAGTTTTGGAGTTGCAGAAAATTGGTAACTCTAGTTTTCTGAGGTTATACGTGGGCTACAGAAGGCTAGGTCGCATACATCCAGGTGAAGTAGGAGGTCGGGTCATGTACATCCACGGGAAGTAGGAGGACATGTTGCGTATCTGGGGAAATTTTTTGAAGAAGAATGTTTGGTTGAGTTGCAACAAGGTTTGATGGTACAACACAAGTGTTGCATGGTATGAGATGGTATGCTTCAGATTTTCATGAGTAAAGATATGTATTTTATGTATTTTCTTGAGGCTTGTAGCTTGGATGGTGTGGTACATTCTTAATGTATTTCTTGGAGGCCCTTGATGGTACATGATTGCATATGGTTGAGGTGACATTGTTACATGCTTAAGACATACTCTTGGTACTTGGTGTATGGTTGTTATAATTCATTGTTAGAGGCACATCTTTGTGATATTGGCATATACTTGAGGGTTATTTTATGGTACATCACATGATTGAGAGTGATATGATATATAGTTGAGACACATTTCATGATATATGGTATGATACTAGTGTTGATGTACATGGTTGATGTGCATGGTTGGCATATGGTATGGTATTGATGGTTGATGTACTTGGTGTAGTACATGGTTGATACATGGTATGGTAAAGGTGTTGATGTACATTGTTGATGTGCATCATTGATGCATGATTTGGTATAGGTGTTGGTGCATGGTTGATGCACTTGTTGTAGTACAAGTTGTGGTACACGGTTGATGTTTGGTATGGTACATGTTTTGGTACATGGTTGAGACACATACCCTATGATGGTATGTTGGTGATCTTGATACATGCTTGGTAGAGGCATGTGTTGGTGATGTTGGACATCTATTTGAGAGGTGTCCTTGGTGTATGATCCATATAAGAGGATCTGGTTGAGTATGAGTGACAGTGACAGGTTAGACATGTTGATGTGATAAGTTGGATACAGTGACAGGTTGACAGTGACATGTTGCCAGGTCACATATTGATATGACAATGGTAGTGATAGTGATAGTAGCAGTGATAGTGGCAGTGATTGTGATAGTGACAGTTGGTCTACACTTATATTTCATGGATATAGGTCAGGGAAAGGAAAAGGGCTTGTAGCCTCCTTCCAGTTGGAGACAGAGAATCAGGGAGTTGTAGCTTCCTTCAGGTTGGAGCTTGAGAATTAGGGGGTTGTAGTCTCCTTCTGGTTGGAGCCATAGAATTCAGGGAGTTGTAGCTTCCTTTAGGTTGGAGCCTCCTTCTAGCTGTAGCTGGAGAATTTGGAAGTTGGTGCTTCCTATGAATGAATTCTTGATATATATAAGAAATCATTCTATGGTTTTCTCCCATTTGGGTTTCCACATAAATACTCATTTACTCTGTATTTGATATGATATTGATGTGATGTTTATTATGATTATATGCTCTATATTGAATGAAAACATAGATGATATATTGATGATAAACTGTTGAACATTGTTGTTAAAGTGAAAGAATATATATTGTGGTTAAAAGTGGTATAAAGTTTTCATACTGATTCACCACCCACTCTTAGTATTCCAACAATTGGTATCAGAGAAAGGTTCCTTCAGGAAACAACTTAACCACTGGAAGGAAGATCATGGAGAGAAACATTGTTTATAGAAATGGAATACCACAATTCGATAGTTAGAAAGGTCTGAAGTATGAGATGTGGAGCAACATAATGAAAACATTTTTATGGGCATAGGGATATGATGTGTGGCACTTAGGTTTTATAGGATACAATTCTACAAAGAAACCAAACACTGTAGCCAAGAAGGAATTGAAAAGGAACAACAAAATAGCATTGGATTTTATCTTGGAAGGATTACCTGATTTAGTAAAAGAGAAAGTGGGGAAATTTTTATCAGCTAAAGAACTTTGGGATAAGATGCATGATCTATATTTTGAGAAATATTTCATCAAAAAGTAAGAGAGTGCTAAAGAATATGCAGGTACAAAACAAGAAGAAAGATTTTCATCATACCAGACAAAAGAAGACTTTGTAATCAACAAAAGTGAGTTATTTTTCTTTAATTGTGAAGAGCGCGAACATCTTGAAATTGAATGTCCTTATTTGAAGATTGAAATTGATGAGATAGAAAATATCAATGAAATAGAAGACAACCATGAGATTGAAAAGGAAAATAATCAAGAAGCAAAATTCAATCAACGAGAAAGAGAACTTGAAGATGAAATAATCACATTGAATATTCAACTTGAAGAAGAAAAGTGAACAAAAGAAGTCACGAGGAATTAGATGTTCAAGAAAGAAGAATCTCATAATTCCAACTCGAGAGAAGTCGAGTAGATGATCATGATGTTAAAGGGTCATCTAGAACAATCTAGAAGGACTGAAGAAAATCTCAAGGATCAGAAACAATATTTGGAAATGAAAATGGCAACACAAAAGGAAGAAGCAAAAAAGAGAGAGAATATATTGACAGATCATCTTAAGGAAAGAAATGATGACTTAAATCATCTTGAAACATAATTTGGTCAAGAAGAGAAAATACTTGAAACATAAATCATCTCCTTGAAGATCCAACTTGAAGAAGAAAAGAGGATGGAAGAAGTCATGAAGATTTGAATGATGAAGAAAGAACAAGAGGTTGAGAAGCTTGAAGAATAAGTTGTCACATTGAGAATAAAAGTTTTCAAGCTTAGCATGAATATTGAAGAGAGAGAAACATCCACATCATCAGTAAAGAATGTTGAAGAAAATCCCTCCAGGTTACTAGAAAAAAAGAATGAAGAAAAGAGTAAGAGTTATGCAGAAGTACTCAAAGGAAGAAATCATGGTCAACAAGAATCAAAGAAGAAAAAGTATAATAGATACACATATTCAACCATACCTACCACATTCATGCAACAAAGAAGATTCAACCATGATGAAGAGATACATAGAAGAGAAGATCATGATCAAATTCAAAAGGACTACATAACAAAGAAGATCATTCACTCCTAGGTATGTACATTTAGTTTATGATCATTGTTTTTATTGTACTAACTTTGGACATAAGGTTGCATGTTGCAGGGCTTATGAAAGAAATGATCAAAGAAGAAAAGATTATGTGGCCCCACATGACATTGAATGTTACAAGTGCCACAACTATGGACACATATCTCGTGATTGTAGAAACATGATGGATACTTCTTTGAGAAAGAAAACTAATATTAGATATAAGAAGGTTTGGAAAATAAAACAAGAACAAGCGAAGGAAGATCAGATGAATGAATTAAATCCATAAGTCATACTCTTAAGATTGGAAATAGTACGAGATGATGAAAAATATACAGAGAAAATGGAAGATGTCAGATATAGGAAGGTTTGGAGAATAAATGAAAAATAAGAAGAAAATGTGAATAAAGAACAGGTCCCAGATATAACATGATTTGCAGTAGCACGAGAAAGAAAAGAAGAGCAGGTGAATAAATAACATGTTCAAGAGATTGTACTTTCAGGAATTTTAGTACAAGATCAATCCACAAGAAGAAAGAAAGAAGAGTGAGTTTAGAGAGATGATGAGTCTACAAATGAAGAAGTAGATTACTCTACATCAGAGAGGGTATTTTTCTAAGCCACCCGACTTGGAGACTCCTAGGTAATATGTATGTTGAATAGGGGGAGTCCATGCAGTAGACACTACAAATCAAAGAACATTATGAAATGATTACAGAGACAGACTCATAACAGTTAGATAGCAGAATTATAGAGTAACATATTGATCGATTGAGAAGTAGTGTTCCCACACAGGTATCAATTGGTAATTACACATGCAAAAGTTTATGATTGTAGTGCACGTATGTATTCAGGAAGGGATATATTCAATACAGGTTGTTCAAACATGCAGAGTTTGATGATAAGATAGATCAAATCAATGGAAACATTTGATTCAGTCTGATAAATAGGAACATGTGATGATCAGTTGTAGCATATTCATGGGAAGCCTTCATGATAGTTCAATGATAGATGGGTCACCATTGTGGACAATTGATTAGCAGGGTTATGAATAGTTTGTGACATATGGACAAAGATGGATTCATGATATGCTTAGCAGGTACAGGAAACACGGGTTAGATGCATAACATCATATTTACAATTGGAATCAGTGGAATCAGTTAGTCACAGAAAGGAAAAGCAGTGAAAGGAATAGAAGAATAGAGAAATAGAAACCGTCAACAGAAGCTATATCAACATAAGGAAATCATTGAACAATGTGGTCAAGTTAACATGACAAGTGATTGAATAAATACCGTAATGAATGTTTTTTAGATATGTCAATGAATTTTAAGAGGAAGCACCAAAGGACAATAAGCATCACTGGAAGTGAGGAAAGAAAATGTATACAAATAGCCTTACATTGATCTACACGATATCTTGTAGAGAAGTCAAAGGAATATAAATCATCAGAGAAGGAAATCCATAAAGGAAGATCAGTAACATATAGATAGGGAGACATACCCACATGGGGTGGTATTATTTTTCCCATGACTAGTTGGAGCAGGTAAAGTGTCAGGAGGAGACATATTGACAAGGGGAGTTAACCTTTGGTCAAAGAGGAAGATAAAGAAAAGAGGAATGAAGATAGGGGGAGCAACCCCAAGGGGAGATACCCTTTGCCATTGATGTCAAAGGGGGAGAGATAGAAACATTGATGAAGAACAATGATCATAGGGGAGCATGAGCATGAGTGTTGTCATGTCTAAGTGTTGTCATCGATGTTAGTGTTGCCATCAATACCAAAGGGGGATATTGTTGGACCTTTGATTTGGACAATTGGTTGTCATTGATTTCAACCCTTGGAGAGTAATCTTGGAGATTGATGTCAACCCTTGGAGAAGTACAAAATCTCCAGAGATGTGGACGGGATCGTTGGACAATTGGTTATCATTTGTTTGATTGCATTTGATTATGAGTTAGTTGATTTCGACATATGTGATGGATACATTTGATGAAGTCTACATGAAGCCCCATAGGTGTGGTTATGGAACCTGAATTTTGTTGAGGAATATGGACATGAAGGACAATGCAAATGCAGGTAAGATACTCATATATGGAAAATACTCATCATGTTGTTTTCGGTGATATGTGGAATGTCACGTGGTTCCTCACGGTCATGGAGATATGGCCTTGTAAATTTGGAAGCCCCAAAGAGTGTTCAAGAAGCCCCTAGTTGGTTACAAGTCTTGGTAAAAGGGTAAAGTGGGTGTAACAAGAAACCCCTAAAATAAGGAAGGAGGTTACCTAGCATTAGTATAAATACACCTCAAAGAGTCTCTCCTTAGTATACACACACTTACATTGAATATCTATCTTGTGAATGTTATAGTTTATCTTTTGGAAAATCTATTAGTGAATCTAAGGTTGAATCTAATTTATCAAGTTTGAGGCAACAAAGGTCTGAATGAGTGAAAGTTACAGAGTTGCAAAAAACTAGTAACCCTAGTTTTATGAGGTTATACGCGGGCTGCAGAAGGCTAGGTCATGTACATCCATGAGCAGTAGGAGGTCAGGTCGCGTACATCCACGGGAAGTAGGAGGACAGGTAGCATATCTGAGGAAAAGTTTTGAAGAAGAATGTTTGGTTGAGTTGCAACAAGGTTTGATGGTATAACATAGGTGTTACGAGGTCTGAGATGGTATGCTTCAGGTTTTCATGAGTAAAGGTATGTATTTTATGTATTTGTTTGAGGCTTGTATATTGGATGGTGTGGTACATGCTTAAGGCATGTCTTGGAGGCCCTTGATGGTAGATGATTGCATATGGTTGAGGTGACATTGTTACATGCTTGAGACATACTCTTGGTACTTGGTGTATGGTTGTTATGGTTCATTGCTAAATGCACATATTTGTTATATTGGCATATACTTGAGGCTTATCTTATGGTACATTGCATATTGAGAGTGATATGATATATAGTTGAGACACCTTTCATGGTATATGGTATATGGTATGGTATTGGTGTTGGTGTACATGATTGATGTACATGGTTGTTGTGCATGGTTGACACATGGTACGGTACATGGTATGGTATTGATGGTTGATGTACTTGGTGTAGTACATAGTCAATGCATGGTATGGTAGATGTGTTGATGTACATTGTTGATGTGCATGGTTGATGCACGGTTTGGTAAAGGTGTTGGTGCATGGTTGATGCACTTGTTGTGGTACAGGTTGTGGTACATAGTTGATGCTTGGTATGGTACATGTTGATGGTTTGGTACATGATTGAGACACAAACCATGTGATGGTATGTTGGTGATCTTGGTACATGCTTGGTAGAGGCATTTTTTGGTGATGTTGGACATCTAGTTCAGAGGTGTCATTGGTGTATGATCCATATGTGAAGATCTAGTTGAGTATTGGAGACAATGACAGGTTGGGCAGGTTGATCTGTGACAAGTTGTTTTGACAGGTTAGATACAGTGACATGTTGATAGGTCATGGGTTGATATGACAATGGAAGTGGCAGTGACAATGGTTGTGATTGTGGTAGTGACAGTTGGTCTACACTTATATTTCAGGGTGGAAAGACGGGGCAAGGAAAGTGGGTTGTAGCCTCCTTCTGGTTGGATCCGGAGAATCAAGGAGTTGTAGCTTCATTCAGGTTGGATTCTGAGAATCAGGGGGTTGTAACCTTCTTCTGGTTGGAGCCAGAGAATTCAAGGAGTTGTAGCTTCCTTCAAGTTTCCAAGTTGGAGCTCGAGAATAGGGGGTTGGAGCCCGAGAATAGGGGGTTGGAGCCTCCTTCCAGTTGTAGATGGAGAATTTGGAAGTTGGTGCTTCCTATGAATGAATTATTGATATATATAAGAAAACATTATGTGTTTTTTTCCCATTTGGGTTTCCATATAAATATTGGTGTACTGTGTATTTGATGTGATGTTGTTTATGATTATATGCTCATGATATATTGAATGAAAACATAGAGGATACATTGATGATAAATTGTTGAACATTGTTGTTAAAGTGAAAGAATATAAATTGTGGTTAAAAGTGGTATAAAGTGCTCATACATATTCAACCCCTTGCCCCCCCCCCCTCTCATATCAATATTCCAATTGTTCTTGGATGACTTACTTATTTATTCTAAGTCCAAGGAAGATAATGAACTTGAGGTTGGTGTTGCAAGTGCTAAGAGAACATACAATTTATGTCAAAATTGGTAAGTGTTCTTTTTACCAAGAATAGATCCATTATTTGGGGAACATTATTTCAGAACAAAGTATAATGGTGGATGGCCAACACCAAGGACTATTTCAGAAGTCATATCTTTTATGAGATTAGTTGGATACTACAGGAGATTTATAGAAGGGTTCTCTAAGATTGTTCATCCCATCACTTCTTTACAAAAGAAGGGAATAAAATTTGAATGGATAACAAAGTCTGAAGAGAATTTTATTTTGTTGAAAGAATTACTTACTAGTGCACCTATTTTAAAGATTGTTGACCCAAATGAGAATTTTGTGGTATGTACAGATTCATGCAAGTAAGGACTTGGTGGAGTCCTCACTAAAACTGGACATGTCATTAGTTATGAGTCCAGAAATCTTAAATAACATAAATGGAATTATGCCACACATTTTGAGCTTGTTGCCATAGTTCATGCATTGAAGATATGGAGCCATTATCTCATGGGAAAAATATTTGAATTAAGGATAGAACATAGTGGTATGAAATGTATTTTTGAACAACCAACTTTGAATTCCAAGAAAACAAGATGGCTAGAATTTTTAAGTGAGTATGACTTTGACATCAATCATATCAAGGGAAAAGAAAATAATTTTTTTGATGCACATAGTCGAAGGATACATCTCATGCATGCTACAACCATTAGTATGCATCAGTCAGATTTGAAGAGAATAATTTTAGATGTTGTTGTTACAGATCAACATTTCCTATAGGTAAAATAAAGTTTACAACATGAAAATGTACAACAAAAAATTAAAGAGTATGAGATTAAGGAACATAGATTACTTATGCATAAGAATCAAATTTATGTTCCTAGTTCTAAATAACTTAGGAATTTGGTATTAAAAGAAATGCATAATGTTCCATATGTCGGACATCTCCATTACTAGAAAAAAAAAAAAATTGCAGTAGTAAGAAGCCAATTATTTTGGCCAGGAATGAAGAGGGATGTTGTTGATTACATTGTCAGATGTATGAAATGTCAGAAAGTGAAAGTTTGCTACAACCATTGCCAATTCTAGAGAAGAAATGAGAAGTGGTAACAATTGATTTTATAACTAAGTTTCCCAAAACAACAAGACAACATGATTCAATAATGGTAGTGGTTGATAAATTGACAAAGGTTGCTCATTTTTTTTTATTTTTTATTTTTTATTTTTTCTGTAAAATGACTCAAACAGTAGCTAATATTGCAGAAATTTACATGAGAGAGATTTCTAGGTTGCATGGGATGCCTAAGGTAATTGTCTCAGACATAGATATTAAGTTTACTTCAAATTTCTAGAGAGGATTATTTGAAGGATTTGGTACAAATCTGAACTTTAGCACAACATGTCATCCAGATGCAGATGGGAAGACAGAGAGAGTCAACCAAGTAATTGAGGACATGTTGAGAATGTATGTGATAGATACACCATCTAAGTGGAAAGATTACTTGCATTTGATTGATTTTTCCTATAATAATGGGTATCAAGATTCATGAAAGATGAGTCCATTTGAAGCTTTGTATGGTAGGAAATGCAATACTCTAGTGAGTTGGGACAACCCAATAGACATAGTAGTAATTGGGCCACAATTTCTCAAGGATATGGAAGACCAGATGGTTTAAATTAAGCATAATTTGAAGGTAATACAAGATAGAAAAAAGAGTTGTGCAGATAAGAACAAGACAACTAGATAATTTAAAGTGGGAGAGCAAGTTCTTTTGAAAGTGAAGCCCAAGAAAAGATCATTAAAGTTGGGTAGTTGTACAAAAGATAGCATCCAAATTCTACGGTCCATTTGAGATATTGGACATAATAGGGCTAGTTGCATACATGCTTGCGTTGTCTGCTTCCATGAATGTGCATAATGTATTTCATGTCTCTTTTCTGAAAAAGTATGTACATGATCCTAACCATGTTATTGATTGACATTTGATGCAGGTGGATCCAGAGGGATACTTTCAGGTTCAGTCGATGCGCATATTGAACAAAAAATTCAAAATGATCCGAAATCGAGTCATAGAACTGGTAAAATTTCAGTGGACTTGCTACGAACCTGAAGATGCTATTTAGGAGCATGAAGATGCCACGGGGGCAGAGTACCCGTGACTTTTTGAAGAATTTTGAAATTTTGATTTATGTTTTGTATATGCACTGAGGACAGTGCCAAAATAAGGGGGAGGGGAATGTAATACCACGGTTTTGAGTCCCCATATTAATAAGGTATTTTTTTATTTGATGAAAGGTCGGAGTGTCTGAATAATTATGAACATTGTAAATAATATAATACATTGTTGGCTGCAAGATGGACAAGGACAAGAGTTATAGGGGGATATGATTCAATGAGAGAGGGGACTAAAGAGGCTAAGTATTTTTATTATATTTTATTTAGCCATCTTGGTTTTAATTGAGAAAAGTGGTTACATGAGCTTCTTGGGGGGGAGGTCATGTTGTTCTTGATTTCATGTAATTATATAAACTATTCTTGTGGGTTGTTTTGGGGTTCTTCTCCATTCACTCTTTCACTCTATCATTTGATTGATTGATTGATTCATTCTTGTTCTTGGTTGGGACATGGGGATGAATTGTTTAAGAAAGAAACAATTTCTTTGTTGGATGTAGCGGTGTCTAGTGTATTCCATCCATCAATTGGTTTTTGTATACCTGAGATGCATCGGCATGCACTAAACCTTGTTTACAGTTGTGAATAATGAGATTCCCAGCATGGAGATTCTTGTTGAGATGCAACAGAGCCCTGGAAAGAAGTAGACAACCTGAGGGACTATGTGGCAGTGAAGGGGGTTCATTGTCTTTGGGTGGTGTAGGTTGGAGAGGATATTTGGTGTACTTTGGATTGCTGCATGTTGAGAAACCTGTGATATATTGAGTGTTCTCTAGTTTGGCAAGCTGAGTGTCATTCTGTAACCCATCCTTGTGGACTCATATCCCTGGCTTGAGAGTGACTTGTTGTTGAGACTTGGAACAACACCGTCTAAGTTTGGGTGGAACGTCCTTGGTCTGCAATCAATTGGTGATTGGTTTTATTTAAGATAAGTTTTATTTTTCATGGTTTCCCTTGATTGTATATATATTTCTATTGTGTATTAATTATTATCGTTGAGATATGTATTTTAATGTGTTTTCTTGTTGGTTATTTTCGTGCATGGCATAATTAAGCATTATTTTTAAGTCTAGCATGAATCTTGATTATTGCATTTGTGATTATTTCATTTCTTTCATGCTTATTTATTGATTAAATGGTATAAGAATTCGAAATCAATTCTTGAAGTGTGTTTTGAAGTAGTGTGACTAGCCTGCTGGTGGTTGGGTACCTTACAATGGTCCTCTAAAGCAAGCCCATGGAAAGACTAATGTTTTTCATCTTAACTTCCTCCTCTATTTCCTTGATGGGATATTGAAAGACTATTGGTTCTTCTACTTCCCCCTCTTCCATATTGAATGAAGTCTAAAATTTGAGAGTCCAAAATGGTTCAAAAGGTTTAGACTTAGCTTGTTTGGGAGATTTAGTAAAGTTTCCAACTACTTCTACAACAATTTATGTAGTGATATCATCTATCAATTTTAGTGTTTCATCTAGTCCTCCTAAGGTAGTTTGCTTGATAAATTACTCAAGTGATCTTCTCTCTTTACCTATGGACTTCCAACAAAGGATTCAAAAAAAATTTATTTCTTTTTTGCTGTTGAGATTATCCCATGCCTATGGTGTCCTATTGGAGAATCACCAAAATTAGGCTATGTTGGAAAAAAGAAACCTAATTTATCCTTGTGTTTATTCATACATGAATTCTTAAAAGAAGAAGAAAAAAATCCCCACAATAAGAAAGTAGAGTTGGATACCATGTTCCAACTTCGTTCTTCAGGGAAGATATGACTTATTCCAATAACAATATACATTGAAATCTGGCAGTTTTTCTTGGAAATGGTGCCCACATTTCTAAAAATACTTGGGATAAATGAACCCAATATTTTTTAGAGGCCTACTTTAATATATGAATCTAAGAACGTAACACTTTAAAAAATGTATGCAATTGCAATAATAATTGTACCAATTGGATTTATTGGTGATTTTAATGGTTTTGGGGTTTCTTATATCAATATTTCTCTAACCTATTTTCTAAACTAATAAATTGAAGAATCTTTATAGAAGGGAACATACTTCCTTTATTTAAATGTACCAATCATATGTGGAAAATGAATTACAAGAAAAATTGTTGACTATATTATCTTAACAATTCTTCAACTTGACTTTGCCAAGAGAAGCTCAACTATTATTCTCTTTTGGCTTACTGAGTTTCACGGGAACATTTGATTAACATTTTTAATTAACTTAAACTAATAATATAAATTGAATTAACAAGAAAATAAGTTATTATTCGCACATTCATTCTAAAATTTCAATTGAAATGCAAATGTAAATAACAAAACAACATGAAAATATAAAAATGTTAATCTATTGTTGTCAAGAAAGGATAGCGGTATCTAGTTGCATGCTACAAGAGTGGGCCCTTACTTTGCAGTTCATTAGGAAATTCCCAACTACTTAATCCATACTATATATATATATATATATATATATATATA
>JZKD02S2120529.1:0-26837 GCA_000966675.3 Picea glauca
CCAGAGGCTGAGGCAAATGCCCCCCAAGCTTCGTTTCATCCAACTGCAAAGGAGAATGAAATGAAGCTTCAAATACTAGACAAAGGACTTGACTCAAACAGAGAGGGGGAACAAACTATTTCATTTTTTAACGAGCTTGACATAGAAACAAGAACTATGCTCGTAAACTTTGTTTCATTTTTTAACGAGGTTGCTACAAAGATGCAAAAACTATCCTCAAAACCTCTATTTCATTTTTTTAACGAGGTTTCCGCAGAGACGCAAAAACTATCCTCGAAACTTTTGTTTCATTTTTTAACGAGGTTTCCGCAGAGACGCAAAAACTATCCTCGAAACTTCTGTTTTCTTGATCATGGATTCCAAGAGGACAATGCTCCGGAATGACACCATGTCAAGGGACAAAATTCAGTCATGGCTTCCAAGAGGTCTTCACTGGAAGGAAGAAACACACTCTGGAAGGACACCATGTCGATGGTCGTGACAGGAGTAAAGAGATCAGGCTCTAACAACCCTATCGAAGAGATCACCATGTCAACTACTGTATCTAAGTCATCAGAAGTTGAAGTCATGGGCGACAATGCCACATAATTGACCTGTGGCAGGGGCGATACTGTCTGCATACAAGAACCATTCAGGGAGGCAATCCAGGCAGGGTCAATGAATGAAAGTTGATCAACAGTCACAACTCNAGAAACAACTGGTAGTTAGTGTTGCAGATTTTTCACTTATAGTTGGACAACAATATAATATGGGACCTGATAAGATCTTGCGGAGATGTGTTATGGAGGTAGAATGACCATTGATTCTAGCAGAGTCAAATGAAGGCATTGCAGGAGGACATTATGCAGGAAAAGAAACAACGTAGAAGGTTCTTAGAGCTAGCCTCTAGTGTCCCACTTTACACAAAGATGCTATGGAATACTACAGAGCCTATGATGTATGCCAAAGAGTTGGGAAACCTTCTAGAAGAGATGAGATTCCTTTAGCACCTCAACTAAATTTACAATCATTTGAGAAATGGGACATTGACTTCGTGAAACCTGTCAACCCACCAGGAAAGCACACAGGAGCTCGATACATCATCACTGCGATAGAGTATTTGACCATATGGGAAGAATCAAGAGAAGTTAAGGATTGTTGTGAAACTACAACTGCGTAGTTCATATTTGAGGATATCATAACAAGGTTTGGATGCCCAAAGATCCTTATGAGAGATCAAGGTACTCACCTTATTAATAAGAATATTGAAGCCTTAACTAAGGAATTTGAAGTTCATCATTATAAGAGAACTCCATACCATCCACAAGTGAATGGTACAGTCGAATATTTCAATAAGATCTTGCAGACAATGTTGACAAAGATTTGCAGTGTGAACAAAGATGATTGGGATTTGAGAGTACCAACATTACTATGGGAATATCGAATCACTTACAAGAATATGACAAGGAAAACTCCCTTTAAGTTAGTTTATGGCCTAAAGTAGTGGTACCTATGGAATATTTGGTTCCTAGTTTGAGAATTGCAACATTTACATATATGGATGACACAAGTGTTGTATAAGACAAACTTGCGCAGTTGGTAGAACTGGAAGAAGATAGGTTTATTGCAGGATTTCATTACCAGGTACAGAAGGAATGAGAGAAGGCCTACCATGACAGGAATATCAATAGGAAAGCATTCAAACAAGGATATTTGGTGTTGTTATATGACAACAAGTTCATGAAGCATCTAGGGAAGTTTAGGACACATTGGCTTGGGCCTTATGAGGTCGCCTATGTTACATATGGAGGAGTTGTATAGTTGAAGACTCTAAATGGAGAATGGAAAGAAGGTTTGGTAAATGGGAGCCAGTTGAAATTGTACTATGACAACCAGTTGTCTCAAATATCTCAGTAAAACCATAAGAAGAAGGGTCTAGTTACCAGTTGTAGTTGAAACTGGGTACTAGACACAGAAAAGACAGTTTGCACAAGGAAGGGAGGGACAGAGCAGAGAGCATAGGCTTCCCCATGCAGTCTGAAGTTGAAGTAGAACAAAAGGTACAGTCCTGCAGTGACTTGGGACATGTCATAGGTGAGTTTTAGGGGCCTGTTGGCCCTTGGTTATGGAAGAAAGTGAAGATTAAGGAAGAAAGGTGAAGTGTGAATTGCACAGAAATCACATTGACTGAGAATGGGTTGAAGTGGTCAAAGAAGTAGAAAATAAAGAGAAAAGGAAGGAAAAGATATCCATTGGAAGAGAATACCAAGGAAGATAGATCAACAAGGAAAGATGCATTGTGGAAAACTCAGAAAGAGGAAGAAGACGTCAACGAGTGCTTTGGAGCACCTCACGGAAAATAAGGAAAAACAGGCTAGCAAAGCCCTAAAAATGTGGGTCAGGTGGACCTGGCGTTTAGACACCTAGGGTTTGGGATTTAGGGTTTTGAAACTTAGACTTCAGTCTAAGGTTTCCTAAGAGTCATTGTAATGTATAAATAAAGATCTAGATGAGAGAAGGGTTCATCATTGTGGGTTAAGAGAGTGATTATTGTTGTGTGCGAGAGAAGCATTGCATTGCAAGAGAATTATTGTATCATGGATCTTTAGCTGGGTGCGACGATCAACCATGCATTTGGGTGCACAGGGAGGGGAGAGAAGAAGAGAGGAGAGAGGGAGAGATCTGCAAGCTAAGAGCGCAGATAGAACTGTATGTTTCCATTTAATATATCAAGAAGCATAGTTCTGTGGATGTATCCCTAGGGAGAGGGTGAACCATGTATATCTTGTTGTCCTCTGTGGTTGATGTTATGTTCTTTGCTTTTTGTTATTCTGTGATTTCATTATTGTGTTAGATCTGAGATATACTGTGCAAAGTAGGCTTAAGTTGGTAAAGAATAACTAGCTCTATGTGTTGTTGCTTTGGATTCACTTGCATTTCCTCTGGTTGTAGACACCTGTGTCCTACAACCCCCTATTTCTACTTCGGGTGAGACTCCATATGCTTCGCAGGTGTTGCCGAAAGGGCCAGTAGTTAGGTCTTGTTGGTGTGATGTTAGAGGTGAACCCTGGGTTTGCCCTTGTGCCAACACATATGCTTAAGGATTTTTCTGGTACATGGTTGAGAGCTTATATTTGTGAGTTGGTTGATGTTTTGAGGTTGTATATTAGAAAGGGTTTGATGTATAGCTCATGTGAGGGTTATTATACTATTTCATGATTATATACACTTGCATGGCACATGACTAGAGAGATATAGATTCATTTTGGTTAAAAGATATGTATGAGGACGTATGCATAAAGAACAGTTATTGTCTGGATAGAGTGACAAGTTACAGGTTGATGTGACAAAGGCTGCAAAGGGTCAGAGTTTTTTAGGAGAGAGAAAACCCTAGTCCTTAGAAGGCATATGCATGTTGTAGTATAGATAGGTCACATACATATGTGGACTGCAGTATAGATAGCGTGCTACATATGGACACAATAGGTTAGATAGGTCATGTATCTATGGGTTTTGGTTGGTACAGGCTAAGTACAGGTAGAGGTTGACTACAAGGTAGTGGTACAAGTAGGTTACATGACAGTGGTATAGGTTGGTATAGGTTTACAATGATATATCTCATAATGACAGTTTGACAGTGGTTTCATCATCTTACTTATATTTCAAGGTGGCAAGACGTGGCAAGGGTAGGTGGTTGTAGCCACCTTCCGATTGTAGTCAGAGAACATAGGGGATTGTAGACTCCTTCTGGTTGTAGCCAAAGAATTTGGGAGTTGTAGCTTCCTCGGGTTGTAACCTAAAATTATAGGGGGTTGGAGCCTCCTTCCAGTTGCAGTTGGAGAACAAAGGAAGTTGGTGATTCCAATAAATTCAATTCTTAAATGCATATAAGAAAAATGATTCTGTGGTTTTCTCTCGCATTGGGTTTCCACATAAAAATATTGGTGTACTGTCTATGTGTATGATTGTTCATTGTTAATAGTTTATTTACTCTGCACTTACTAGATGATTATGATATATTGATCATAAATATAAATAACACTTGCATACTATGGTTAAAATAATTAAAAATCTTTATTACTGATTCACCCCTCCTCTCAGTAATCCAACATCCTATTGTGTTTTTTCTGTCACCAAGGTTCTCCACTCTTCATCCCAGTTGTTTTTCATCTAGATGATTTTTTTCTCTATCACCCTTCAATGTATCAATGTAATATCCCCAATAGAATGGGATGGGATATTGTGTTCTTCTATGCATTGAATATTCTTTATGCTCTAATCTGGTTGACAAATTATCACAAATAGTTTGCATGTATTCTACTAATAGAAATTTTGTTAGACATATTGTATGTAATACAAATACACCAAAAATAGAAGAGATAATATGTGTTATTTTGTTATGAATGAAGATATGAATACAACAATACAATGGTTTCTATGGCAGCTGCAATACCCCAATGGAAAACACATAATACAAACCAAAAACATGGTATCATTCCATGGCCTCCTTAAGAGATGAAATCAAACCCTCCAAGTGATAAAGCCTCTCCAAGAAAATCACTACAACCCAAACTAAAAACAAACCCAAGATGAAGCTGCAATGAGGATCTTGGATGTATCTTCCTCCTTGTCTAGCTAGGGTGGATATTGCACCACCGAAATAAGACCAATAATGGAAGGGTTTTGCTAAACCCTAACAAAAAAATGGCTCCAAGATCACCATAAAAGAGATGAATCAAATCATAATGCCAAAGTGATGTTTTTTCCCTTTTATCTTTTCTCCATGCCTTTTATAATTTTTCCCTTTTTGACCAAATCAAATATAACTTCTATAATTTTCCCCTTTTGACTAAATCAAATATAAACCTTATTTATCCTACAATTTTCACTTTAATATTAAAAGTCACTTTAATAATGGTTAAGTAAATTATTAATTTAAAGTTAGTTTATTTCCATAGTGCCACTTTAAAAACATAACATCTCCTAACTAAGTGACATTAAATGACCCATTTTTACTCTTTTTCTCTACTAACAAGCCACAAAAGTCCCTTCTACTACAAAATGGGAAAACCCAAAATGGGGACATGAAAAATCCTCCCTTCCCAATGATTTTTTGTCCTCAAGAAATGTAGTCATGACCTGACATTCCATTGACTGATCTAGACTAAAGCTGAAAATGATACCAGGATCCCAATCCACCCTGTAAGAGGTGAAACATCCTCTGCTCAAGATGTGGTCTGGTAATGTACTAACATCCGAGGTCTCCTGAAAAATTACCACAAGTAAGGCCACTTGGCATTGCAAAAACTTGATCAACCCAACAAAGAACTGTTATGCTAGAGAACCAATCTCATGAAGGAAAAAATTGGCTCTCGCCTCTGTGTCCTGGGGTCCCAAACTATCCTTAGAAAATAACTACCACGTTGATGTTACACCACTTTGATCATAGTCATCCAACCATCGTGCCCACAATGCATCCACACATTGTAATGACTCAAAGGATCTCATCCAGTATTGAGGGGCATACCCATCCAATGTAACCCAACACTAAAATTGGACATCATAGAGAAGTCTCTGTGGTCATCAACTAATAGGAAATCCACTACACATCATCTCTAAGTGTCAAATGGAAAATTCCTAATACTCCAGAACATCTTGTCTACTATAATAATCCAAGTATCATCTGAACAATATCCCAACATATCGTTCGCAAAGTCCTTGTGTACGAACACAAGAACCCTATATATGGTAAAGTCACCAAGATCCCAAACTAGTTTGTATAATGTGGAGCGTATAGAATTGGTTTGTAAGGTGCTAATACAAGAATCCACCTAATTATTGTTGATAATCCAAGAAATTATAAGCTGCATAAACTCGTTCAACTCCTTAGAATACCACTCCTCGAAAAAAACACTCCTAAGCCTCCCAAAAGAAATCTATGGAAAGTCAAAGATGGTGCTCTTCTCTCTAATAGTGGTTGAACTATTAAACATTTCGATCTTAGGGTCCCAAACTAATCCTGTAAAGATATCACCATGCTGACGTTGCACCACTCTGATCATCACCATCGGACCAATGTGCCCAATCTTTATCCTCCTCTCATGGAACCCCAAGCTAATCTCCCCAAAGGGACTAAACCCACCATCCTAAATTCTCTCATGTGAAAGTTTCTCACTAAATTCTAAGCCTGCAAGTCCATGGTTGGCCTCAAGTCTGTTCTACCCTATAGAGTAATTCTCGACCTCCCCTCTCCTGATGTCCCCAAAATAAAGAAGACAAATCACTGTCACAAATTTGTCGACCATCATTTGAATCAATCTATAACTCAAATAAATTCCCGGATCCCACCACCAAATAAGAAGTCCACCACTCCTAATACCTTCTAATTTTTGTTGCACCATACTGGTGACCGTCGTAGTCAAAATGATCCAAGTCCCTTTTATGCCATCATCTAGTGGAATCCTAGTAGTTAGAATTAACTATGTGTCGAACTACACTACGAAATATGGTATCTCGGTCATCATCAATGTACTAGAGTAATCTTTGGAGTCTAAATACCTCCCTGGAAAGTATACCTGTCACCTGCGGTGCCTCATACTCATACGAGTACCCATAATTCCCTGTCGAAGGTGGATCACACATGGTCCTGATAATAATCTCTCTAAGTGGAGGCTCAGAGGCTACAAGTGTGCAACCTCTATAATGGATAATTCCATCCACCACTCTATCAACTGGAATCTCTGTGAAATAACCCAATACAATATGGATCTCCTCTTGTGCTATCACCACATAGTTCAAACAAAATAACTTTGACATTGCCATAATCCTGCCTGTCTCACCCAAATGACTGAGGTCAGTCCTTGATGTCCTAGTGAATATATTGTTGGCATCCGAAAATGGAACTAGATGCCACTACCACTTTCTATAAGAATATAAAGTGTTAGGTGTGTTGGTCAACCCAAATGGTATGAACAAGGACTCAAGGTAACATCTGAGAATGATTCTATGGATATCCTACTCTCTATCACTTCTCTGGTGATATCTACACAAAGATCAATATCTGAGGGATATAATTCTCCATAAGGCTCATCCATCCACTCATCTATCCTAGGTGAACTAAACTCAATGATATGTCTAAATTCTATGTTTGGAGGTCTCCCCCCTGGAAATATTTGAAAAACCCACTACATACCATCATACACTATTGTATGTTGTTGTATCCCATTATCCCATTGCACACCATTGTATTATCATGTACCATCCTATATCATATATGTGCCACTATATTAATCACTCTACTAATATCAACTAGATCTGGATCCTAGAGTGATGTGTCCACATATGTCCTATACTCAGTTCCCTAAGCAACAGGTGCATATAATTCCTTGTTGGCTAGTCCACAAGGAATTTTCTCAACTACCATATCTGTAGCTAAGCCTTGAGCCAAAATAAATGGCTCATGATCCCTGCAATGGAATAAAAGTGCACAGTCAAAACCCTGTGTCCAAACTCTTCTCATGCACCTGCAACCCTGAATGCTCTTTGTATGGAATCATCACAAGAGGCTCCTCCCTCCGATCATGAGTGCCACTCATACTCTCATGTGTCACTACCACCAAATATGATGAAGTCTCTGTGCTTTCAATGATGAGGAGTGTGCCATACTAAGATGGTAACAAAGCTCCTTAATATCCCTTTCCATGTCTTCAACGAACTTAGGCGAAAGGTCCCTATCCATGAAAAACTACAAGTAATCATATTTCATTGATTCTAGTGCATCTTTGATGATGCGTAATTGAGCACTAGTGATCCCATGTACAACTCCTTTTTGTCTCTCTTCCATATGAGATTTCCACATAATATCTTCAATAAATTTATGAATATCATCTGCCATTATCAACACTGACACAATATGCTCCTCTTGGACCAATAATTGTTCCTCCAAACTCTGTTGAGGTGCAATCACATCCCTCTCATAATCAACATCATAAATGAGATATGGTGTTGAATCCTCATCATGCATAGGTGCTATCCATCTTGAACTACCTTCATCATAAGTATCATGCATAGTGAACGATGTTGGATCCCCAACATCAATTGATTGGAACATATGTTCAGGTGTTTCTTCCTCATATTTTTATTATTCATTGGAGATATGCCTATCCAACACACTAGTGTCATTGATATCATTAGTTAATTCTGATGATGTCTCATAGGCTATTGTTTGGTCTTCCTCGATACACACATTCTCCTCATGGTTAGATGCATGCTCCTTCACCTGTTCTTCAAGATTATTTCCTTTTGATTTATGACCTATTCCTTTAAAAGAGGTCTTGGTCCAATCTCTAGGCTCATTTACGCTCTTGATATCGACATAATCCTCTAATGACATATCAACTTGGATCTCCTCACTGAACTTGTCATACTCGTCGCACTAGGCTATGCAATATCCATTTAACGACCACAACAATGGGTAATTTAAAAATAATGTTAGTTCCTTCCTATATTTTTATATGGATTCCTTATTGGTACTCATATTGTCTTATCCAAACAGGCTAGCAAGATCACCATTGTATCTCTTCACTGTAAATCACACAACATTTTTCAGAAAAACCCTAAAAAATTGTTAAATTTAAAATGTTGATAACTTCACTTTCCGGACTCCGTTTCGACTGAATGTTTTTTTGAAATTGGGTATTTTTATGATATGAATTCAAATGTACAATTTATTTTTTCAAATTATTCTTAAAAATATTCACATCAGAACCTAAAGTGAACATCCCTCTTTTTTCCCTTAAGAAAAAAATCTGTAATTTGTTTTTCTTCTTTAGCTAAGGAAAGTGCTCTGGTGCAATCATAGCTGGAAAGATCACCAGATATGATACCACTATAATATTCCCAATAGAATGGGATGGGATATTATGTCCTCTTATATATTAAATATTCTTGATTCTCTAATTTGGTTGGCAAATTATCACAAACAATTTGCATGTACTCTACTAATAGAAATTTTGTCAAACATATTGCATGTAATACAAGTACATTAGAAATAGAAGAGATAATATGTGGTATTTTATTATGAATTAATATATGAATACAACAATCCAATGGTTTCTATGGAATCTCTAATACCCCAGTGGAAAACACACAATACAAGCCAAAAACTTGGTATCATGCTATGGCCTCCTCAACAGATGAGATCAAACCCTCCAAGTGTCACAACCTCTCAAAGAAAACAACTACAACCCAAACTGAAAACAAAACCAAGATTAATCTCCAATGAAGATCCTCGATGGATCCTCCTCCTTGTCTAACTAGGGTGGATATTGCACCACTAAAAGAAGACCAATAATGGAAGGGTTTTTCTAAACCCTAATGAAACAATGGATCTAAGAACACCATACAAAATATAAATCAAATCATAATTCCAAAGTGAGGTTCTATCCCTCCTTTTATATTTTCTCCATTACTTCTAGAATTTTCCCTTTTTTGACCAAATCAAATGTAACTTCTAGAATTTTCCTTGTTTTGACTAAATCAAATATAACCTTTATTTTCCCTCCAATTTTCACTTTAAGATTAAAAGTCACTTTAATAATGGTTAAGTAACTTATTAATGTAAAGTTTCTTTATTTCCATAATGTCACTTTAAAAACATAACATATCCTAACTAAGTGACACTAAACGACCCACATTTTACTACTTTTTCTCTACTGACAAGCCATAGAAGTCCCTTCTACTACAAAATGGGAAAACAAAAAAAGGGGACATGACAGTCGACAAACATTGGTGATATGGATCCTTATTTTTCTAAATATACATATGGTGTCGCCCTACTTTAAATCGTGCAATGTCCTTATAAGCTTCAACTATATGTGGTTGAATACATGGCATGTATTCAATGCATTGATGAATAGTCTCCTTATAGATGTATAATGTTATATTATTGTCCAACTATCTATATTTATGCATGGTATGCCACAATGACACATATCTTGATGCCAAAAATGGTTTATGCATTCCTTCTAGGAACTGTGTCTCTTCTGTCTCCCTCCAAGCAATCAATTCCATCAAAATTAATAACTAGACATAATGGAACTATGTGCCTCCCTATAGTCCATTAAAAATTGATTTACCAGAAATGTTGACTAGTTCATCATCACTCCTACGACGCACTTCTCCATCTTTGTTATGAATCCCCCTGACATCTAGTCCTTGTGACATTTTTTAGTAGCTTACAAACCAACACATGTGTCACAAATATTATGGTATCATTGTTGATGCTTGCAACATCTAGTCTGTGCGCTCCTCTGAATGTTCCATATTTTTCCTTCATTGTTTTTTCTAAGGATTTTTCCTGCATCTTATCTGTGAAAAATGGGAGAGGGTCTTCCCCTGCTGACTACAAACCTATAATCCACACAATAAAGTGTGTGTCGATCGAGACTTCTCTGTACAACCATAAAAAAACTCCATGAATGTAACTTAGCAATAATTTTATGCAAATGTTTAACTCCACGCTCCTACCAAAATGGGTTATCTCCAACATATTTAGTATTCATGTTTTTTGCAACCATGTCACCCATTCCTGCGGTTCAACTTTGATTATAGGTTATCTTGGGTTCATTCCTAAACGCAAATAATTCTTTGGTGACAATTATGGAAACTTATTTAAATATGTTAGGTCATGGTCTGAATACCTCAGGTTCCCTATTGCACCTAACAAAAATTCCCTCGATGGTGATCCCAGGTGGAATCACTGGTGTAACCATGTCATATTTATCCTCCTTGTATAGTCTGACTTGTTTTTCTCTCGGCTTTCTTGGCGGCACATACACTCTGGGAAAGTTGACTAGATCAAATGCCTCAGGGGTTTCTTCTTGTACTGACGTTGATGTCTACTTATTGCGTAGATTCTTCATTATTAATGTGGATTCTCCTACCTTTGGTGGTTTCATGGCTCTCTTTACCTTGATTAGGCCTATGNAATGGTACAGTCGAATATTTCAATAAGATCTTGCAGACAATGTTGACAAAGATTTGCAGTGTGAACAAAGATGATTGGGATTTGAGAGTACCAACATTACTATGGGAATATCGAATCACTTACAAGAATATGACAAGGAAAACTCCCTTTAAGTTAGTTTATGGCCTAAAGTAGTGGTACCTATGGAATATTTGGTTCCTAGTTTGAGAATTGCAACATTTACATATATGGATGACACAAGTGTTGTATAAGACAAACTTGCGCAGTTGGTAGAACTGGAAGAAGATAGGTTTATTGCAGGATTTCATTACCAGGTACAGAAGGAATGAGAGAAGGCCTACCATGACAGGAATATCAATAGGAAAGCATTCAAACAAGGATATTTGGTGTTGTTATATGACAACAAGTTCATGAAGCATCTAGGGAAGTTTAGGACACATTGGCTTGGGCCTTATGAGGTCGCCTATGTTACATATGGAGGAGTTGTATAGTTGAAGACTCTAAATGGAGAATGGAAAGAAGGTTTGGTAAATGGGAGCCAGTTGAAATTGTACTATGACAACCAGTTGTCTCAAATATCTCAGTAAAACCATAAGAAGAAGGGTCTAGTTACCAGTTGTAGTTGAAACTGGGTACTAGACACAGAAAAGACAGTTTGCACAAGGAAGGGAGGGACAGAGCAGAGAGCATAGGCTTCCCCATGCAGTCTGAAGTTGAAGTAGAACAAAAGGTACAGTCCTGCAGTGACTTGGGACATGTCATAGGTGAGTTTTAGGGGCCTGTTGGCCCTTGGTTATGGAAGAAAGTGAAGATTAAGGAAGAAAGGTGAAGTGTGAATTGCACAGAAATCACATTGACTGAGAATGGGTTGAAGTGGTCAAAGAAGTAGAAAATAAAGAGAAAAGGAAGGAAAAGATATCCATTGGAAGAGAATACCAAGGAAGATAGATCAACAAGGAAAGATGCATTGTGGAAAACTCAGAAAGAGGAAGAAGACGTCAACGAGTGCTTTGGAGCACCTCACGGAAAATAAGGAAAGACAGGCTAGCAAAGCCCTAAAAATATGGGTCAGGTGGACCTGGCGTTTAGACACCTAGGGTTTGGGATTTAGGGTTTTGAAACTTAGACTTCAGTCTAAGGTTTCCTAGGAGTCATTGTAATGTATAAATAAAGATCTAGATGAGAGAAGGGTTCGTCATTGTGGGTTAAGAGAGTGATTATTGTTGTGTGCGAGAGAAGCATTGCATTGCGAGAGAATTATTGTATCATGGATCTTTAGCTGGGTGCGACGATCAACCATGCATTTGGGTGCACAAGGAGGGGAGAGAAGAAGAGAGGAGAGAGGGAGAGATCTGCAAGCTAAGAGCGCAGATAGAACTGTATGTTTCCATTTAATATATCAAGAAGCACAGTTCTGTGGATGTATCCCTAGGGAGAGGGTGAACCATGTATATCTTGTTGTCCTCTGTGGTTGATGTTATGTTCTTTTCTTTTTGTTATTCTGTGATTTCATTATTGTGTTAGATCTGAGATATACTGTGCAAAGTAGGCTTAAGTTGGTAAAGAATAACTAGCTCTATGTGTTGTTGCTTTGGATTCACTTTCATTTCCTCTGGTTGTAGACACCTGTGTCCTACAACCCCCTATTTCTACTTCGGGTGAGACTCCATCTGCTTCGCAGGTGTTGCCGAAAGGGCCAATAGTTAGGTCTTGTTGGTGTGATGTTAGAGGTGAACCCTGGGTCTGCCCTTGTGCCAACACATATGCTTAAGGATTTTTCTGGTACATGGTTGAGAGCTTATATTTGTGAGTTGGTTGATTTTTTGAGGTTGTATATTAGAAAGGGTTTGATGTATAGCTCATGTGAGGGTTATTATACTATTTCATGATTATATACACTTGCATGGCACATGACTAGAGAGATATAGATTCATTTTGGTTAAAAGATATGTATGAGGACGTATGCATAAAGAACAGTTATTGTCTGGATAGAGTGACAAGTTACAGGTTGATGTGACAAAGGCTGCAAAGGGTCAGAGTTTTTTAGGAGAGAGAAAACCCTAGTCCTTAGAAGGCATATGCATGTTGTAGTATAGATAGGTCACATACATATGTGGACTGCAGTATAGATAGCGTGCTACATATGGACACAATAGGTTAGATAGGTCATGTATCTATGGGTTTTGGTTGGTACAGGCTAAGTACAGGTAGAGGTTGACTACAAGGTAGTGGTACAAGTAGGTTACATGACAGTGGTATAGGTTGGTATAGGTTTACAATGATATATCTCATAATGACAGTTTGACAGTGGTTTCATCATCTTACTTATATTTCAAGGTGGCAAGACGTGGCAAGGGTAGGTGGTTGTAGCCACCTTCCGATTGTAGTCAGAGAACATAGGGGATTGTAGACTCCTTCTGGTTGTAGCCAAAGAATTTGGGAGTTGTAGCTTCCTCGGGTTGTAACCTAAAATTATAGGGGGTTGGAGCCTCCTTCCAGTTGCAGTTGGAGAACAAAGGAAGTTGGTGATTCCAATAAATTCAATTCTTAAATGCATATAAGAAAAATGATTCTGTGGTTTTCTCTCGCATTGGGTTTCCACATAAAAATATTGGTGTACTGTCTATGTGTATGATTGTTCATTGTTAATAGTTTATTTACTCTGCACTTACTAGATGATTATGATATATTGATCATAAATATAAATAACACTTGCATACTATGGTTAAAATAATTAAAAATCTTTATTACTGATTCACCCCTCCTCTCAGTAATCCAACATCCTATTGTGTTTTTTCTGTCACCAAGGTTCTCCACTCTTCATCCCAGTTGTTTTTCATCTAGATGATTTTTTTCTCTATCACCCTTCAATGTATCAATGTAATATCCCCAATAGAATGGGATGGGATATTGTGTTCTTCTATGCATTGAATATTCTTTATGCTCTAATCTGGTTGACAAATTATCACAAATAGTTTGCATGTATTCTACTAATAGAAATTTTGTTAGACATATTGTATGTAATACAAATACACCAAAAATAGAAGAGATAATATGTGTTATTTTGTTATGAATGAAGATATGAATACAACAATACAATGGTTTCTATGGCAGCTGCAATACCCCAATGGAAAACACATAATACAAACCAAAAACATGGTATCATTCCATGGCCTCCTTAAGAGATGAAATCAAACCCTCCAAGTGATAAAGCCTCTCCAAGAAAATCACTACAACCCAAACTAAAAACAAACCCAAGATGAAGCTGCAATGAGGATCTTGGATGTATCTTCCTCCTTGTCTAGCTAGGGTGGATATTGCACCACCGAAATAAGACCAATAATGGAAGGGTTTTGCTAAACCCTAACAAAAAAATGGCTCCAAGATCACCATAAAAGAGATGAATCAAATCATAATGCCAAAGTGATGTTTTTTCCCTTTTATCTTTTCTCCATGCCTTTTATAATTTTTCCCTTTTTGACCAAATCAAATATAACTTCTATAATTTTCCCCTTTTGACTAAATCAAATATAAACCTTATTTATCCTACAATTTTCACTTTAATATTAAAAGTCACTTTAATAATGGTTAAGTAAATTATTAATTTAAAGTTAGTTTATTTCCATAGTGCCACTTTAAAAACATAACATCTCCTAACTAAGTGACATTAAATGACCCATTTTTACTCTTTTTCTCTACTAACAAGCCACAAAAGTCCCTTCTACTACAAAATGGGAAAACCCAAAATGGGGACATGAAAAATCCTCCCTTCCCAATGATTTTTTGTCCTCAAGAAATGTAGTCATGACCTGACATTCCATTGACTGATCTAGACTAAAGCTGAAAATGATACCAGGATCCCAATCCACCCTGTAAGAGGTGAAACATCCTCTGCTCAAGATGTGGTCTGGTAATGTACTAACATCCGAGGTCTCCTGAAAAATTACCACAAGTAAGGCCACTTGGCATTGCAAAAACTTGATCAACCCAACAAAGAACTGTTATGCTAGAGAACCAATCTCATGAAGGAAAAAATTGGCTCTCGCCTCTGTGTCCTGGGGTCCCAAACTATCCTTAGAAAATAACTACCACGTTGATGTTACACCACTTTGATCATAGTCATCCAACCATCGTGCCCACAATGCATCCACACATTGTAATGACTCAAAGGATCTCATCCAGTATTGAGGGGCATACCCATCCAATGTAACCCAACACTAAAATTGGACATCATAGAGAAGTCTCTGTGGTCATCAACTAATAGGAAATCCACTACACATCATCTCTAAGTGTCAAATGGAAAATTCCTAATACTCCAGAACATCTTGTCTACTATAATAATCCAAGTATCATCTGAACAATATCCCAACATATCGTTCGCAAAGTCCTTGTGTACGAACACAAGAACCCTATATATGGTAAAGTCACCAAGATCCCAAACTAGTTTGTATAATGTGGAGCGTATAGAATTGGTTTGTAAGGTGCTAATACAAGAATCCACCTAATTATTGTTGATAATCCAAGAAATTATAAGCTGCATAAACTCGTTCAACTCCTTAGAATACCACTCCTCGAAAAAAACACTCCTAAGCCTCCCAAAAGAAATCTATGGAAAGTCAAAGATGGTGCTCTTCTCTCTAATAGTGGTTGAACTATTAAACATTTCGATCTTAGGGTCCCAAACTAATCCTGTAAAGATATCACCATGCTGACGTTGCACCACTCTGATCATCACCATCGGACCAATGTGCCCAATCTTTATCCTCCTCTCATGGAACCCCAAGCTAATCTCCCCAAAGGGACTAAACCCACCATCCTAAATTCTCTCATGTGAAAGTTTCTCACTAAATTCTAAGCCTGCAAGTCCATGGTTGGCCTCAAGTCTGTTCTACCCTATAGAGTAATTCTCGACCTCCCCTCTCCTGATGTCCCCAAAATAAAGAAGACAAATCACTGTCACAAATTTGTCGACCATCATTTGAATCAATCTATAACTCAAATAAATTCCCGGATCCCACCACCAAATAAGAAGTCCACCACTCCTAATACCTTCTAATTTTTGTTGCACCATACTGGTGACCGTCGTAGTCAAAATGATCCAAGTCCCTTTTATGCCATCATCTAGTGGAATCCTAGTAGTTAGAATTAACTATGTGTCGAACTACACTACGAAATATGGTATCTCGGTCATCATCAATGTACTAGAGTAATCTTTGGAGTCTAAATACCTCCCTGGAAAGTATACCTGTCACCTGCGGTGCCTCATACTCATACGAGTACCCATAATTCCCTGTCGAAGGTGGATCACACATGGTCCTGATAATAATCTCTCTAAGTGGAGGCTCAGAGGCTACAAGTGTGCAACCTCTATAATGGATAATTCCATCCACCACTCTATCAACTGGAATCTCTGTGAAATAACCCAATACAATATGGATCTCCTCTTGTGCTATCACCACATAGTTCAAACAAAATAACTTTGACATTGCCATAATCCTGCCTGTCTCACCCAAATGACTGAGGTCAGTCCTTGATGTCCTAGTGAATATATTGTTGGCATCCGAAAATGGAACTAGATGCCACTACCACTTTCTATAAGAATATAAAGTGTTAGGTGTGTTGGTCAACCCAAATGGTATGAACAAGGACTCAAGGTAACATCTGAGAATGATTCTATGGATATCCTACTCTCTATCACTTCTCTGGTGATATCTACACAAAGATCAATATCTGAGGGATATAATTCTCCATAAGGCTCATCCATCCACTCATCTATCCTAGGTGAACTAAACTCAATGATATGTCTAAATTCTATGTTTGGAGGTCTCCCCCCTGGAAATATTTGAAAAACCCACTACATACCATCATACACTATTGTATGTTGTTGTATCCCATTATCCCATTGCACACCATTGTATTATCATGTACCATCCTATATCATATATGTGCCACTATATTAATCACTCTACTAATATCAACTAGATCTGGATCCTAGAGTGATGTGTCCACATATGTCCTATACTCAGTTCCCTAAGCAACAGGTGCATATAATTCCTTGTTGGCTAGTCCACAAGGAATTTTCTCAACTACCATATCTGTAGCTAAGCCTTGAGCCAAAATAAATGGCTCATGATCCCTGCAATGGAATAAAAGTGCACAGTCAAAACCCTGTGTCCAAACTCTTCTCATGCACCTGCAACCCTGAATGCTCTTTGTATGGAATCATCACAAGAGGCTCCTCCCTCCGATCATGAGTGCCACTCATACTCTCATGTGTCACTACCACCAAATATGATGAAGTCTCTGTGCTTTCAATGATGAGGAGTGTGCCATACTAAGATGGTAACAAAGCTCCTTAATATCCCTTTCCATGTCTTCAACGAACTTAGGCGAAAGGTCCCTATCCATGAAAAACTACAAGTAATCATATTTCATTGATTCTAGTGCATCTTTGATGATGCGTAATTGAGCACTAGTGATCCCATGTACAACTCCTTTTTGTCTCTCTTCCATATGAGATTTCCACATAATATCTTCAATAAATTTATGAATATCATCTGCCATTATCAACACTGACACAATATGCTCCTCTTGGACCAATAATTGTTCCTCCAAACTCTGTTGAGGTGCAATCACATCCCTCTCATAATCAACATCATAAATGAGATATGGTGTTGAATCCTCATCATGCATAGGTGCTATCCATCTTGAACTACCTTCATCATAAGTATCATGCATAGTGAACGATGTTGGATCCCCAACATCAATTGATTGGAACATATGTTCAGGTGTTTCTTCCTCATATTTTTATTATTCATTGGAGATATGCCTATCCAACACACTAGTGTCATTGATATCATTAGTTAATTCTGATGATGTCTCATAGGCTATTGTTTGGTCTTCCTCGATACACACATTCTCCTCATGGTTAGATGCATGCTCCTTCACCTGTTCTTCAAGATTATTTCCTTTTGATTTATGACCTATTCCTTTAAAAGAGGTCTTGGTCCAATCTCTAGGCTCATTTACGCTCTTGATATCGACATAATCCTCTAATGACATATCAACTTGGATCTCCTCACTGAACTTGTCATACTCGTCGCACTAGGCTATGCAATATCCATTTAACGACCACAACAATGGGTAATTTAAAAATAATGTTAGTTCCTTCCTATATTTTTATATGGATTCCTTATTGGTACTCATATTGTCTTATCCAAACAGGCTAGCAAGATCACCATTGTATCTCTTCACTGTAAATCACACAACATTTTTCAGAAAAACCCTAAAAAATTGTTAAATTTAAAATGTTGATAACTTCACTTTCCGGACTCCGTTTCGACTGAATGTTTTTTTGAAATTGGGTATTTTTATGATATGAATTCAAATGTACAATTTATTTTTTCAAATTATTCTTAAAAATATTCACATCAGAACCTAAAGTGAACATCCCTCTTTTTTCCCTTAAGAAAAAAATCTGTAATTTGTTTTTCTTCTTTAGCTAAGGAAAGTGCTCTGGTGCAATCATAGCTGGAAAGATCACCAGATATGATACCACTATAATATTCCCAATAGAATGGGATGGGATATTATGTCCTCTTATATATTAAATATTCTTGATTCTCTAATTTGGTTGGCAAATTATCACAAACAATTTGCATGTACTCTACTAATAGAAATTTTGTCAAACATATTGCATGTAATACAAGTACATTAGAAATAGAAGAGATAATATGTGGTATTTTATTATGAATTAATATATGAATACAACAATCCAATGGTTTCTATGGAATCTCTAATACCCCAGTGGAAAACACACAATACAAGCCAAAAACTTGGTATCATGCTATGGCCTCCTCAACAGATGAGATCAAACCCTCCAAGTGTCACAACCTCTCAAAGAAAACAACTACAACCCAAACTGAAAACAAAACCAAGATTAATCTCCAATGAAGATCCTCGATGGATCCTCCTCCTTGTCTAACTAGGGTGGATATTGCACCACTAAAAGAAGACCAATAATGGAAGGGTTTTTCTAAACCCTAATGAAACAATGGATCTAAGAACACCATACAAAATATAAATCAAATCATAATTCCAAAGTGAGGTTCTATCCCTCCTTTTATATTTTCTCCATTACTTCTAGAATTTTCCCTTTTTTGACCAAATCAAATGTAACTTCTAGAATTTTCCTTGTTTTGACTAAATCAAATATAACCTTTATTTTCCCTCCAATTTTCACTTTAAGATTAAAAGTCACTTTAATAATGGTTAAGTAACTTATTAATGTAAAGTTTCTTTATTTCCATAATGTCACTTTAAAAACATAACATATCCTAACTAAGTGACACTAAACGACCCACATTTTACTACTTTTTCTCTACTGACAAGCCATAGAAGTCCCTTCTACTACAAAATGGGAAAACAAAAAAAGGGGACATGACAGTCGACAAACATTGGTGATATGGATCCTTATTTTTCTAAATATACATATGGTGTCGCCCTACTTTAAATCGTGCAATGTCCTTATAAGCTTCAACTATATGTGGTTGAATACATGGCATGTATTCAATGCATTGATGAATAGTCTCCTTATAGATGTATAATGTTATATTATTGTCCAACTATCTATATTTATGCATGGTATGCCACAATGACACATATCTTGATGCCAAAAATGGTTTATGCATTCCTTCTAGGAACTGTGTCTCTTCTGTCTCCCTCCAAGCAATCAATTCCATCAAAATTAATAACTAGACATAATGGAACTATGTGCCTCCCTATAGTCCATTAAAAATTGATTTACCAGAAATGTTGACTAGTTCATCATCACTCCTACGACGCACTTCTCCATCTTTGTTATGAATCCCCCTGACATCTAGTCCTTGTGACATTTTTTAGTAGCTTACAAACCAACACATGTGTCACAAATATTATGGTATCATTGTTGATGCTTGCAACATCTAGTCTGTGCGCTCCTCTGAATGTTCCATATTTTTCCTTCATTGTTTTTTCTAAGGATTTTTCCTGCATCTTATCTGTGAAAAATGGGAGAGGGTCTTCCCCTGCTGACTACAAACCTATAATCCACACAATAAAGTGTGTGTCGATCGAGACTTCTCTGTACAACCATAAAAAAACTCCATGAATGTAACTTAGCAATAATTTTATGCAAATGTTTAACTCCACGCTCCTACCAAAATGGGTTATCTCCAACATATTTAGTATTCATGTTTTTTGCAACCATGTCACCCATTCCTGCGGTTCAACTTTGATTATAGGTTATCTTGGGTTCATTCCTAAACGCAAATAATTCTTTGGTGACAATTATGGAAACTTATTTAAATATGTTAGGTCATGGTCTGAATACCTCAGGTTCCCTATTGCACCTAACAAAAATTCCCTCGATGGTGATCCCAGGTGGAATCACTGGTGTAACCATGTCATATTTATCCTCCTTGTATAGTCTGACTTGTTTTTCTCTCGGCTTTCTTGGCGGCACATACACTCTGGGAAAGTTGACTAGATCAAATGCCTCAGGGGTTTCTTCTTGTACTGACGTTGATGTCTACTTATTGCGTAGATTCTTCATTATTAATGTGGATTCTCCTACCTTTGGTGGTTTCATGGCTCTCTTTACCTTGATTAGGCCTATGNGGGTTAGGACCTTAACAGCCTACAACACACTCAACTCTCTCTTTCGTAAGATTTGGATCTTCTCTGGCTCTCTGTTCTATCGAATATGCATACAACCATAACCTTTTCTCATTTCCCTTGCTCTAATTTTATATCTTTCTGCCAATTGTTATCTTCCTCTTCACACGGAACCATGTAGTCCCATATGATTGTACTCGCATTCAATTCCTTCCATATTATGCATTATTTGGCAGATCATGGTCTAGATTTTTCATCTTGTCAATATATTTATCGCCAATTTTAATCTATGACTATGCATTCTCGTCATCTTTCCATGGTGTTTTCTATTTAATGATTTACCCGTCCTCTATGTAGTTCTTTATCTTGGTTATTCAATCCACCTTTCTATGCACAGTTCCATTCTTCTTCCTTTTTGTGACATTTTCTTATTCATCTTAGACTCTTTGAAAACTTCCTGATTCTGAACTTCAATTCTCTTATCTCTTCAAAATTTTATTGTGGCTTGCCTCAATTTCATTTATTGTTTTTTCTTTTTCTCTATAATACAATATAATACAAATACTATGGTTCAAATCCTGCATTGTTAGGCTAGTGCGAGGAAGCATAGATGTCCCTATATAGTTTTAGTTGTCTACCATTTATGATCCCTTCCATTATTTCCCCATTCAATATTTCCAACTAAACAACACCTACCTCTATCACAAATATTATCAGACACAGACCCAACCAGTACATTTGGAACTTTTGAGAATGATGCAAAAACTTGTTGTCATAGAGTAAAACTAAAACTCCCATATGAAACTTCTTATGTTTAATATGTCTATCATGCCATGCATTCTCTCATTCTTTCTGAACTTGTTGGTGAAATCTTACGAAAAAATGGTCTTTCTACTACGCCAGAATCGATGAGATTTGTCAACGCGGCAAGGCACAGACTCAACACAATGAATTCCATGGGAATAACTGCTTATCTTCCATATACTAATCGGAATGGTGTCTATCATGTTAGCTTATTACATGTAGTCCAATATTCCCATAATACTACATGAATCCTCAAGTCCCATTCATCTCGATTTACATTACATATTTTTGTCATTGCATGCTCCAGAATATTGTTAAATGCTTCCACTATTCCATTCACTTGAGGATGATAAGGTGTTCTCTTCTGGTGTTGAATCTTAAATTCCTCTGTCAAAGAAGAAATCATTCTATTCAAGAAATTATTCCCCTCATCTTTCATAAGGATTCTCGTACATCCAAACTGTGTAACAACATTCTCAAAAATAAATCGCGCAACATTCTTCATGATGCAATCTTTGATATATTCCACTTCATCCCATCAGGTCAAATAATATGTCGTAGTGATTATATATCTTGCACCTGACCTTTTTGTTGGTGGGTTGATCAGTATAATGAAATCAATTACCCATTTATCAAAATCATGCAATGTAACTTGTGGTACTAAATGCATCTCATCTCTTTTGGATGACTTTCCAACTCTTTGATATAAATCATAGGATTGACAGAACTCCTTATCATACTCATGAAGGGTGGGCCACCAAATTATTGCACGCAAAATATTCTAAGATGTCATTCTACCTACATAGCGGCCTTCCGCACCTCCTTCATGTGCCTTTGATAATATCATAGGTATTTTTTTCTCCAATACACATCACTGAGGAATATCATCAACACCTAACTTATATGAATTCCCTACTATAATCTAATAATTTGCTACCATTACTACTAATTGTTTCTTCTGCACAGTTGTAAATTTGGGTGGGGCTATTCCTGTTCTCAATATTTGGACAATATTCTCAAAGTAATCATCAAGCATTTTTACGGCAAATAAGTGCACATATAGTATATTTTCATCTAAATATCCAACATCATCCCTTTTTAGTATGTGCGGAAAATGATCAGGTCATGAGTTCAACTTCCTTGGTTTCACAATCACTTCAAAGTCTTACTCCTAAAATAGTAATAGACATATGCATATCTTCCCCCCCAACACTATCTTATTGAATAAGCATCTTAGTGCATAATGATTTGTATACATATTAAAGTGTGATCCTAGTAGATAATGTCTAAACTTCTGTAGTGCATAGACCATTTCCAGTCCTTCACACTTTGTAGTAGTATAAATTTGTTCAGTAGTTGAAATCTTCATGCTGGCAAATGTAATGGGATTATTTAAGCCTCCTTCCCCTGGTTGAGCTATATCTATTCTTAACACTATAGATGATGCATCTACATGGACATGGAATTCCTTCTTCCAATTTGGAAATACTAGAATCGACGTGGTTACCGGTTTTTGCTTCAAGGTGTCCAAACTTTGTTGACATTCCTCACTCCATTGAAAATTGATCTCCTTCTTTAGAAGCCTCTCCAACGGTGCTATGATTTGGCGTATCCCCTAATTTACTTTATGTAGTACCTCGTATGGCCCAATGTTTCTCTCAGTTGTTGCACTGAAGAAGGTGGTGGAAAACCAATAATAACAACAATCTTAATAGGATCAAAAAAAAGTTCTTGTTTACATACTACATGACCCAATAGGATACCAAAGTGTGTGCAAAAAATGCACTTCTTCAAGTTCAAATAAATATGGAAATGTCTACATCTATCTAACATCAAGCACAAAGTTTCAACATGGTCTTTCAGGAAACTGAACACTTGCCAATCATTCAAATATACTTCTAGGAACTTATGAATATATTCTTTAAAAGTTGCTACAACCGCTCGGGAGAACACTGTTGGTGCATTCGTCAACCCAAAAGTTATGATTGTATACTGATAGCATCTCCATTCTGTCGCAAATGTTGTTTATTTCTATCTTCCTGTGCAATCTTAATCTGGTAATACTCGAAGAATCCATCAATAAATTAGTAAGCTTCATGTCCTCCCACATTCTCCAAAACTTCATCTATAAATGGAGTAGGAAACAATTCATGTAAGTAGGAATCATTCAATTTATGAATATCCACACAAATTCTAATTTCTTTTGTTTTCTTGTCTTGAATCACCATCAGACTGATCCATTCTGACTCTGCGACAGGTTCAATAATCCCAACTTCCAACATCCTATCTATTTCTTATTTTAATTTATGGTTATATACTGGGTTCAATCTATATGGTCTCTTCTTCACTGTCTTAACATATGGATTCAAAGGAATTTCCATCTCCCCTAGCTCCCAAACAATCCCTTTCATCTTTGAGAATGTAGTGGGAAAAAGATCCTAGTATTCGTGTATTAAATCAACAATCTTCTCAATAGTTTCCTCCTTTCAGTAATCCCCAATATTTGTGAACTTGGGATTATCCTTTGTACCAATATTCACTTTGTGTATTTTCAATGGTTCTGCATACTTGACAGACTCAAGTTCGGGACCCTCTACTACATGCTCTCCTTCAGTTTCTGGTATTTTCAACCTCCTTAAGTGTCCATCCTCCTTATCTTCCTCAACAACATTATAGCATTCCAAAACCTCTTGAATAGTCATGGAATATTTGTGCACTTTACATAAGGCTATTTGTATCTTCGAATTTTCTGGTGTAAAGATCTTGGTCTTAAGAATCTGCAGAGATTTTTCTATCGAAGGTGTATCATCTCCAAACTTGAAAGTTACCTTAAAGTTTTGAGTCAAGTCTTCCCAGTTTGTTATTCCTTTGCATACTTCCAGTTCTAAATACGAGTTCTTCGTGATCGTATCCAAGGTGTGTACAAACAAGTGCATCCATTCTTGCTTAGGTACTAAGTTCCATGTCACAGTGCATTGTGTAAGATGATCTAGAGAAAAACTCAATCCACTATACTTTTGCACAAACTATTCAGTTTCTATTATGAACCTAACATGTAACAAACTTCTGCATTATTGTCAATCATCTATTCTATCTTTATGCACATCCCACCATCTTGTAGGAGTTTATTTTAGTGTAATGTCTAAAGCTAGCAATCTATGTTGATCTGGTATCTAGAATTCAAACTATTTTACAAAGATATCTACATCTATTAGTATATCATACTTCAAAGGATCACATACCTCAACTCCAATGCAACGCAATGCGTGAGTAATATGAGAAAATATCCTTGTAGATAATTCATATAAAATATGTTACCAATGTTCCAAGGCTTCTTCTTAATCTGATGTGCAAGAATTGATTCTTCACCAACTGAGTACACCTTCAACAGTAGGATTAATATAATCATCCATACATGTAGTCATATTGTAAAGGTTATCAAGTTATTTTCCATCCGCTGTCTCCACATATCATCTTCCTTCTATGGGATCCAATGGTGCAGTAAATCTCAAGTGTGCTACTTCAAAGATCATTTGCCTCTTATTCAGATCAATAATAGTCTAGTTATTGAAATCCCAATTGAGTCCAAGAAAATATAGATAAGGTTTTCTACCATCTACTATCTCGATGACTTCAAAATCTATTATGTTGCACACTCCGTTGATGTTAACAGTCACCCCTGTTAATATTTCAATCAGGACAATCATGTGTAGATTTTCTAACCTCAACTGAATAGGTGACCATATTAACTTAGGTTTTCCCATCATTTACCATGTCTTATTTGGAATGATATTCACATCAGATCCCAGATCCAAAATGATATTATCCATATCATAATCACCTACCTTCACATTAAGTTGAAATTCCCTATTTGTCCTCTTCTTGCATTGTACTTAGTTAACTTCTCATTGTGCACTAGGTGATTCTTTATATTGTGCACACTAGTCAATCATCCCACACAATGCATTTAAAGCAATTTCATCCTGCATTGCTTCTAAAAAACTCTTTAAGAAACATTTTCGAGCACTTACCTTCTCAATTGTCCTTTCTGTCATCGAGTGGTCATAGGATGTAGGCATGTCATACGCAAGTGGCCTGTCATACACAATTTATGACATCGATGCTGCCCATTCTATCTCTAACAACTCCTTCCTTTATTTCTTATAAGTGTCTCTTTCTCTTATTGTGTTGAACTTCGAAGGAGTTTTTGCTTCTCTCCTAACCCACTGGTCAGTCTAATTTCCTTGTTTAATTGCATCTTCTCTTGCTCTTTCTCCTCTGCATGAATGACTGGTACTCTTGGTTTATCATCACACTCTTATGCTTCTATCATCTAAACATTCTGGTTCCTCTTTTCCTACCACTTCAAAATTAGTTGTGGTCAGTCTTCCATCACATGATCCAACTTCCTACAGTATGTACACATTGTGTAGGGATTCAGACAATATCACACCAAATTCTCAGGATAGTTACAATTATAACATATAATTGATTCTCTTCCTCTGTCAAATTCTCCTCTTCCATGACCTTTTAATCCTCCTCTTCTTCCTTGACTATAGCCTCTCAAAGTATTATATTGTGGTACTCCTCTTTTCCTTCCTTCTTCCCCTTGAACTTTGTATGCATATATGGTGAGTTCCCTCATGAGATCAAAGATGCAACATTCCTTTTCATAATGTCTACTGACTTGAAAAAATTAAAAAATAAGTTCTTAGAATTTCTCTGATGCTTTTGCATCAAAGGAAAAGATGTCGGGTGATGAACCATTGTTTTTCATATCTCACAATATAGTCCTCCTCCTGGTGCCAAGGGATTCAAGGCTCCTGTAGCCAAATGTTCTCTAAAACTTGGACACTTCTTCTTATTATGACCTTTCGTTCTACATGTGGTGCACCAAGATTATTTATTATTTTCTTTCCCTTTAGCAAGCTCTTGTAACTGAATTGTTAATGTTGATAGCTACGGCTAAAATTGAGACATCACTACACCATTCTCTCCTACATGGTATGCTTCCAACTTCATTCATATCTCTATCGATTCAAATTGTGACATAATATTTTTCTACATCAAAGGCAGGTTAATCGATCTTTTAATATCTTGAATCTCTGATCAAAATCCCACACTAATTCATTCTGCAACTACTTAATCTCTTTCAATTATGTAATACACTGTGACTTAGAATTCAATTTCTGGAATTATTTTAACAAGGATTTCCTGATGTCTTCCAATTTTCTAGCTTGTCTCATAGGTGTAATTGACTGATACTTCATATACTATAGTAACGCACAATCTATGAATGTCATCACCAACTGCGTGATTTTCGCATTGTCATCTTGGACATTTTTCACTATTCATATTTCTTCATAGACAAACAAGTGTTGCCTTAGATCTTATGAACTTGCTCTGTGAAAGA